>JBBUKS010503194.1:0-14101 GCA_038050645.1 Hedychium gardnerianum | reverse complement strand
TCAATGGCGTAAAATGATCCATATAGCCGACCCCACATAGTGGGATAAGGCTCGGTTGTTGTTGTTGTTGTTGTATGCTTTTCCTAATGGTCGTTGAAATCAATCCGTGAAATTTGATTTTTCTATTCTGCAGAAACTGCTAATAATTGTGTCCAATGCTGCTTGTCTTTAGGAGTACGATTTATTGGAATAATGTAGTATTGGTAATTGAGGCCTTTCTTTTTGTAATTATTCTGAGTGCTGACTTTACAGAAGATCGTCGATGAGTTGGATGTGAGAGCAAGAAAATATTTGCGTGGTGATGGTGCTAATTTGGAGGTGTGCTTTATTGATATGTTCTGAATTATATCCTTCATCATTCTGTTCCTTTCATTTTGATTAATCGTGCATTTTGTTTTTCTGCATGTCGCATGACAGACGTTACAAGACAAGAAGCTGAAAGGTCAGCTTGCCATTAGGGAAAAAATATATGGACAGTCAGCAAAAGCTGCTGCTAAGGCAGAAAAGGTTCATCTCTGATACTTATTTTCTTCTTATAATGTTAGTTCCAAATTTTTATCTGGTTTTTGCTTTTCTTCTCTATGCCCTATTCAAAAGGTGTACAATATATTGCTAACTATTGCTCCATTTATCCCGACCCATCAATCAGATCTACTTCCAAATTATCGGATGACCCACTACATCACGTAATTAGGGGCATAATAATATTAGAATTTATGATCGTCAAACTTGTTGGAGAAATACTTGAACCAATGAAATAGAGATAGGATTCTACAATTCACATGCAAACCCAATGATCCACATGGCATCTCTCGTAGGAGATTTGTCCCCCTCTTTATTTTTGGTGTTGGATCAAATTTTTTTTTTGAAACAGGTGTCACACCTCAAGGGTGACCTTCCCTCAAATGTGAAGTATCTCCCTCAAGCCATGCTACAATTCTTTCACATAATTTAATTACCCTAAGTTACTGAAATAATTTTGGCAGAACCTCTCTTGTAATTTTGTAAAAAATCCTACTGTATCATAAATTTTATAGAAGATAGGATTACATGACAATAAGCTTGCAGAAAAATCCTGTCAGTGCCATTGGATCTTGTAAGTTTTGTTCATTAGGGTTGATTGTTTATTGTTTTTCTGCGCCTAACTTAATACTGTCTATATACTTGCGTCCTGTTGTTTTTTTTTTGGATTTTCCTTACATGCTAGGATTTGGATTTGAATGTTTTACTCTGGCCTTGTTTTTTTGTTACTCTGAATTGCTGCTTGTTTCCTGAAGGGACAGTCCTATATAATATCCAACTAGCTAGTCAAATCTATTCTATGCGTCTGCTTGTGTATTAACCTAGGTTGTCCCTGAAACAATACTGTAACTTATGTTTTATTTTCTGAGGCCCTTATTTCCATTTAATCCACTGCTGAATTCCTCCGTAAATTCAATTTTTTAACTAAAAGGGTAGATTATGTGGTTGTTTTATTTTCTTGAAGTAATTCGAGTCTCTTTTTGTTTTCCTATATATTTCAGTGGTTGTTGCCTAGTGAGGAAGGCTATTTGGAGCCTGAAGGTTTAGAAAAGACATGGATGATCAAACAGGAGTCCATAGTTCGCGAAGTGGATATTTCAAGTTTCAGAAAGCCATTTGATATGATCTTACCTGGTAAAATGTTGCTTATCTTGGTTTGTGTGTTGAGATATGAATGATTTAGTTGTGCCAAAATACTTTCAGTTCTATGACACAACCACTTTTGACGATTCTATTATAAGTGCTAGTACACTTTTTTCTACTTTAATAGTTATACATGTTTCATTGTTTTTTACCTACTTTGTGTCTTGCTGTTCTTTTCCAGATTTAGGTCCATATAAACTGGAATACACGCCAAGCGGACGTTATATGGTGATGGGAGGCCGTAAAGGTCACCTGGCAATGATAGATATGTTAAACATGAATCTAATCAAAGAGTTTCAGGTTTGTTTCTGATTCCAGCCATGTATGCTAAGTTAACGCCAAAATGTCATGCATCATAATGTATTTTGAGATTACATTTGTTTCATGTAATTGGCTGTGTATGAGATTATAGCACAAATTTCTGATGCACTGTAGCAAAGGAAATCTTGAAACCTTTATTTTCATCCATAGAGGACACTTTTTAGTTTTAGCAATTGTGAGAAATGAATTTCTAGTGGAAGGTATCTTCCAAAGCACTCAATTGTCATTGGCAAGAAGGATGTGCTCAGTAACTGTATCTTTAGGAATCAGGTTAGTTTGAGGATAATGTTTTGTCCTAAAGAATGCTCTAAATAGTTAGTGCCTTGGATTATGTACAATATGTTAGTTTTTTTAACAATGTAATCCACTACTTTATCATGACAATCACATTTAGCTTGTGTTTCGTATCAGACATGAATTATAAGGGGATAAATTTAGTTTGGGGATAAATTTAGTGTTTATTTTAATATCTAGTTTAAATGTTTAAAAGTTTGTTATGTTTTTTTAGAGCTAAGTTAGTTATTTTTAGAAGAATTGGTCGTGTTTTGAGATTAGAAAAGAGGTTTTAATCCCACGAAATGAATTAATATTTCAATTCTTATATTTTTTTTCCCTTTCTGAGTTTTGAGTGTTTGACATTAGCCTGATGCTTTTAAATCCATGCTGCAACACTAACATTTTGTTGCATATAAAGATCTTGATTGTCTAAATATCACTTGCTTTCCTTGTTAGGTTCGAGAGACTGTTCGAGATGTCGCGTTCTTGCAAAATGAGCAGTTTTTTGCAGTTGCTCAGAAAAAGTAATTTTTTTTCTTGTATTTTTATTATTATTTAAGCTATGATTGTTTGGTTTCTTGTATGGTGCCACGTGCTGTACAAGTAGAGTGATAGTGAAAGTGCTTTGAAAAATGTTCTGCAAAATTACAATTTCTTAATTTGGCTCAGTGATCATATCTAACTTCCTTACCATGACATTGACTTGAAACTTGTATAGATTTTTTTTTTCCTTTTTTAATTTACTTTTGTCTTGGATGAGTAACATCTTTACCCAACATTATTAAACATGCAGGAACTCCATGATCAAAGTAGTGTAACACTGGCTTGACATTCCTAACCATCTCATGGTAGAAAAATTGCGCCTTTCCTATATCTATTAACAGAAAAAAATACGTCTGGTCTGAATGATGCATGCTTCATTTAATAATTTTTAGTGTGCAAATGGATGTTCATGTGAAACCCAAGTGGGTGCTCAACTATGTAGTATTTTTGTGGTCTCATGTAAGATTAAAAGGATATATCTGTTCAACATATCCTTCAACCCAAGCTTCTCCTGTGCTTAAATTAACATTACCTGAATACTTTTGCAAGTTATATTAAATATATTTAATGATGTGTGCTTCATCTTAATATCCTTAATTTGCAAATGGAGCTCAACTAGCTTATTCTGCTTCTGCATAAAATTAAAAAGATCCATTCTAGATGTCCTGCTATTCAATCTGCTTGCGTGCTTTATATTAACACTACAGGAAACTATTTGTAAGTTTTATTAAATAGTAAATCTTGAGATTAGTATTGCAAGCCAGGTCAATTTTGTTTGTATGGAAATTCTTACTAAAGTGAAATTTCATTGGACCTCGTTATCCAATGTACTCTTTGCAGTTGATATAAAGTAGATATCCTTAGCTTGTGATTGCATGATTCTAGACTTGCACATTTCACTTTGTTAGCATGTGATTCTTTTGAGTTTATGTTCTGTGATTATTTGAAGTTGAACTGATGGTCAAAATTGCTGACTCATAAATTTTGTCAGGTATCCCTACATATACAATTGGAGAGGAACAGAGATCCATTGTTTAAAGGTGCATCATAAACTTTTATAGCTGCATAGCTTAGCTCCTTTTGGTGGTTTTTGGTTGATTATTGCCTGAGTACTTCTGTTCATAATTTCTACAAATTCAGTATTCTGAATTTGATTTGTTGTAACTTATTTATTTCCAGCATCAATCATGAATGTGTGTTAGAACCTTTATTTCTGATGGCATTATACGGTTTCAGCCACCTAGTGTCCTATCTCAGATTTCTTAGCTGATACACTCCCACTATGGAATTGGTTTCTACTCTGCACTGGTTAACCATGAAAACTTTATCTGCATCCTTATTTTTCTTATTGTTTAACTATTGTCGCACTGTTTGACTACAAGAATACTTCTGTAATTATATTAGATCTCTTTGTTATTTTTCATACTGTTTAATGACTGTTTTCAATTGCAGGAGCATGGTGCAGCTTTAAAGCTTCAATTTCTTGACAAACATTTCCTCCTGGCTTCAGTGAACAAATCTGCTCAACTCCATTACCAAGATGTGAGCACGGGTGTTATAGTCGCCAATTACCGAACTGGTCTAGGCCGAACTGATGTGATGCAAGTCAATCCTTATAATGCCGTTATTGGTTTGGGCCATTCAGCTGGCAAAGTCACCATGTGGAAGCCGACTAGTACAAAGCCCCTGGTTACTATGCTTTGTCATTTTGGCCCTGTCACTGACATTGCCTTCCACAAGGGAGGTCATATAATGGCCACAACTGGCATGGATCACAAGATCAAGTTATGGGACATCAGGAAGTTTGGCCTACTCCATTCATATACTGCACATGCTCAGACGCTGGATTTTAGTCAGAAAGGCTTGCTCGCGCTAGGCAATAGATCTCATGTTCATATCTGGAGAGACTCAGGGAATCAAGACTATAAACAATATATGAGCCATGAAATGGTTAAAGGATATCAACTAGCAAAAGTCTGTTTTCGACCATATGAGGATGTTCTGGGTATTGGCCACTCCATGGGTTTATCTTCCATAATTATTCCCGGTGCTGGTGAGCCTAACTTTGATTCTTGGGTTGCGAACCCTTATGAAACTAAAAAACAAAGGAGGGAGAAGGAAGTTCATGCTCTCATCGATAAGCTTCAGCCGGAGACAATCATGTTGGAGCCAACTAAAATTGGTACTGTCAAGCCACGAAGGATCAAAGCAAATCCAACCAAGAAGGAAATTCAAGAGGAAATGGAATCTGCAATTGACACAGCCAAAAGCATTACCTTCAAGAAGAAGACCAAAGGTAGGAATAAGCCGAGCAAGAGGACCAAGAAAAAAGAGGAAGAGGTTTTTAAGGCGAAGAGACCCTTCTTAGAGCAAAAAACTGAGGAGAGACCGTTTAAGAAACAGAAGAAGGAAGAGGTTGAACTGCCTAAAGCTTTGCAGCGGTTTTCTCGGAAGAAGGCATAGTAGTGAGACAAAGTAGACTTGCTGTTCTTGTAAGCGTGTATGAACACGTTAGTTGCTCACTTTCCAGGAAGAGTTGACGATGGAGAAAAGCTGGACTCGGGCAAAAAGGGTGTTTAATTTTGATTCATGCTCTGAAAAAAGGAAAACCACTTGAGCACGAACTTGATTGTCAAAATCCCAAGTTCTCCAATAGAATTATGAAAATCAATGGTGAATTATAAACAAGGATGAATTATAAGATTGGTCCCTTTTGTTCGTGTCATTTTAGTATCAATTTACCTGATTGAAAATGGTCAGATTTGCATGTCTACTTATCATGGTGAATTTAGGCATTCTCTAATACATACAAAAAAATAATAATATTTGTTAAGCTGTAATAGTAACATTGAAAGGTTAAAAGTTAAAACCATATTAACTAAAAACTTACCATAAGTTAAATACTTGAGATTAATTCAGTAAGTCACACGTTATTAAGGTGGATTCATCAAAATATTGTAGATATTCTATTAGAAACATTATATGAGAAAATAATATTTAGGAAGATTTAAAATTTGTGCTGTGAATGAAGGGAAGGGTTCTTTGATACATGTTGATTTTTTACTTGTAGTTATTATTATTTAAACCGGTTTATGTTATTCGAATAAATGTAAAGGTTATTTGATACATCTTTAAAGAAATGGAAGAGTTTTGTAATTACGCATGCATATAATTTTTAATTATTGTGATAGTCAATACTACTAAATGAATACGTAACGTGAATTTACGGTATAGCTTCAAACTTTAAAGTCGGGTCATGTTTGACTACAAATGTTGCACGTAAAGAAATTCCATTCAATCGCAGAACACTTTATTGCCGACATTAAGTCAATTTTTGACCCTAGTTTACAAACACAAGTGCAGAATCAATGAAATAATGAAATCTAAGTGTAATTAATCAAACCAGCAACAACAAAAACAAAAAAATCCTTGCAATTTCTACTCCGACACCCTCTCGGATACATGTACATACAAACACACAAGCTTCTTTTCTTCGCTATTTCCTCTAGTATCTGCGTGCCAAAGCAAAATTGGATCATGCATGTAGTAAAGCAATCAAAAGGGCATGTATCAGAATGTAAAAGCTGAGTAAAGCAGGAACCCTGAGAGTATCTTGTACAAGATTCCAGAATTTCACTTCTCAGTAGAAAAGATCACCTCGTTTTGGATACAGATTGCAACTCGTTATCCCTGCTAAAACGGCCCATTCTTAAAATGCAACAGAAAGGGAGTCAAAATATTTAATGGCTTACCGATATTCCAGGGACGTGAAGAAGAACCAACGATGTGAAATACAAGCAAATAGAAATCATGGCCCCAAAAACGAAGTTTTGAAAGAGGCGTTTGTTATCATTGGTAGGGATGAAATTGGTCTTCAACAAATTCGTCAGGTTAAATATCCTGCGGGATATCTGCAACAATTGTCAATTTCCAATATTTCAGTTGAATTTTTCTATTGTGTTTGATTTAGTTGAAGTGGTTGATTCATACAAAGAGATAAATTGCCGTAGTAAGCAGGAAATTGAGTAAAGGATAACTCGGAATGAAGCAGAGAAGCCATTTGGGTTGCCCATTCGGCATGCCTGACCTGTATTTCCATCAAACATGAGCTTTAGTCAGTCAAATGTATGCATTGAGCTATCTACTTTATTTATTATGTCAAAGGCTAGGAAGATTATTATTCAACGCCCAGACTTGTATTTGTCTTCTACTGAAACCTCTAAATACAATATCTAGATGACGAATTTTAAACCAATCACCCTTGATATATTGCGAATCATCCCCAATCCCACAAACTTTAAACAAGTTTCATCACATTTCCAGAAAAAAATATCCCATAATTCCAGCCTATTTCCTTGAATCTCCAGCTTTTCCTACTGCTTTTCTTTTTTTTATCAATCTCTCATTTATTAAAAAAGAACATCTTTTGTCGATACCAATCTACTTGTGTATCCGTATTGGGATCAACCAACTTTGACAATCATGGTTTAAAATTCCATGTCAAAGTGCAGCAGGATTAAAGTTAGTTATACCTCAGCCAAATATGAATTTGAGAGATGTAGGTCTCCAGTGTGATTTTACCGATCCAGCTGGCAAATAAAGAAGATCTAAGAGAGGAAAGATAGTGTATATTTGTAGTAAAAATCCAGTGTGGAAAAATTGACTTACACAAAAAGAGTGAGGGAGGAGCTCCGAAGCTGCTGGGTGAAATTCCGCAGACAAATGTAGACACTGGAATTAATTAAAACAAGAATTATAGTCTCTTTGATAAGGCACTAATATATAAAAAAAATCAAAATTCTTTTTGGACAAGCCTTTAATACGCACGTGATTGGAATCCATGATGTATATGGATGCAACTTGTTGTAGGTAATTTTGTCTAGCTTGTAGATAAATTCATACCACAAATACCCAATCTGCATGAATCAAAGTATACTTTTCTTTCTTTATTAAAGGTAGTGCTCAATCAAACCAGAGTTAAGGTTTCCATACTAACCAACAAGGATGATGAGACTATGATTGTCTTTATGTACAATTTCCTTCTAGTTTCAGATTCCTCGAGCTTCTCCATCCATCTTTCAACCTATTTTTGGACATGAAATATAAGCTTCTTTAGGAGAAAAAAAACTATATAGAACATCAAAGTTAAGAGTAAACCACAATACATTACACTTGAAGCAGAGATAACACTTTAAATTGATAGATCATGTTGAATATGATCAATGAACTTACAGTTGGATGATAATATGCACATATCATGCCTATGATCCAGATATAGCGGTCAAGGCCAGATCTGAAATGCCACTCATGCAAGAGCGGCAACCCTGCTTTGGAAGGATTGGGATCTTTGTATCCTGCATAATAAAGCCTTAGAAGAATGGAAGAATTCAAGTACAAAAGATAATTACTAGTAGAAACAGATAATGTAGTTCAGCATCAGTATGCCACTAACCTAGTAGGAAGGTAAAAGGACCCATCACAATATCAAACACTCCTGGTACCTCCCATATGAAGATGACCGCAAGAAAGCAGCATATTATCTTGACAGCCATTACTGGTGCAATCTCATTATATTTGTTGTAGATGGAAAGTGCAGTATAAAGCATAAGAGTGAAAAGAGTGTGCATTGGACAAATATAGTACAACGTGTAGTCGTTGTTTAGGACAATGCAGCAAAATGCCACAAACAAATTTAGCCGCCACATCATCTGGGTAAAATAGGTAAATGTATTTAATTCCTGATCAGTAAGAGAAAATTAATAATAATAAAAAAACTATTGGAATCGTGGGGGCACCTGAGAAAACCGAGCAACACTAAAATCCTTGCGTACGTAATAGTAAGAGAAGTTCCCAAAGCCAGTCATCCAAACATAAGCAGCGATGAAGACTCTTATTGCATTGTATATTTCGGCAGCAGCAAAATAGTGGTACAATAAGAATAAAACCTGGGAAGATGTTCACAACAAAAGTAAATACAAAATAATCAAGTCAAAACAGTTTTATGTTAACTCTATTCTTACTGAAAATAATAATCATCACAGTTATAGGCTCATCAAGAAATCAAATTTGTGATTTGAAATGAGGTAAGAACTTCGCATCATATAGTTTTTCTGGACCATCCACCAAAAGCTACGCTGCAAGAAAAAAGAATTATGACTAGTTCAAGGTATACCACATTTCAGTGACCCTTCCATTTATACTCATATTTGTAAATTTTTTCAAGTCACAAACTATCATGAATCAATATATGCCAAGGATGCCACTTTGAAGAATGTCAGATTAAGAAGCAGAAATTCAACAAACCTGCATCAATCCTCTCCATTCATCAGTTTGATGACGATTCAGATATAGTATGGATTTCCCAGTAAAAGATGATATGTCATTATGCTTTTTTAGAGAAGTCAGGATTGAAGCGATTATAAGGAGAATATAAAGAAAAAGAAATAGGTCCCGGCTGTAACTCTGAAAAGAAACAAATAAGAGATCAGGGGAAAAGGGAGCTAAAATATTAGCAGAAAAGAGAAATATGGTACTCATTATAAGTGGGCAGACAACTAAAAAAAATTGGAGGAAAGTACTAAGTTTGAATCAGATGCATAAGCTGTCAGACATCTAAAAATTGCAAAAATAAATAAACAAGATAAACAATTGTAACAATTTTTTCATATAAAGTTGGTCAAGTTATTTTTAAAGACAATATTTAGGCTTTGCCTATTTTTCTTGCACTAATCAGATGATAATCAAAAACCTAAAAAATGCAATATGTCCATATTCAAGAATCTTTTTTTTTTCTTTCTTGTTTTTCAATTTTAAGTACGACAAGGAAGAATATGAAGGAGAGGACAATAGAATCTGAGTCTAAAGTCTCCAATCAATCAAACTCATAGGTTCTTTGAAATTAAATGATTTGTTTGTTACTACAAAACAACATAGGAAAACTTTTGATCTTTTAAATTGTCTTCATCGTCAAGCTAAGTTTGTCCTAACTTTTTAGGGTTAGGTATACGAATCTTATTGGCTTCCATTAAGCTCCATTCAAAGTTGTATCTCTAGTTATATTCAACTCACTTAAATATATATTAAATAATATTTTAATTTATCTCCTCTACCTTTATGCCTTCCACTCTACTAGATATGAATCTTCTAACTAAAGAAGCTATTGGCTGCTTATTAATATGTCTATATAATCTCAAGCTATTTTCTCTCATTTATCATATATTTGAGTTGATCCTAATTACTCTTGAATAACTAGTATTTTGTTTTATGCATTCTAGTAATTTCACATACTCATCTTAGCACTCATATCAGCTACCCTAACTTTTTACATATGTTGCTTCTTAATGTCCTAATACTTTCGATACATATATTATGATGGACCGTACCACAATCAAAATTTTCTTTTTGGCATAAGGGCTACGTAAGGACCACATCTATAGAAACTCATCTCTATTTCAGCCATTCATTTTTTATCCTGTTAGCGTATCTTCATCAACATCCCCTTCTCATTGGATGACAAATCCGGGATCTCTATAACTCTTCCTTACAAGAGAGTTCATATCAATTCATATATCTTAAAAAATTTGTCCTTTATTTTCTATTGTTGAAACTACATTTCATATAATCAATTTTTATCATGCTTATAGTTTTTAAAAAAATTTCCCCTTAATTCAAGTTTCAAATTTAATCTAATTACACTCACATTAGTTCACATAATATCATCTAGAAATAATATCCGGTGATATTATCTTCAATATGATTAGGTAGTCCATCTAGTGTCAATGTAAAAAGATAGGGACTTAAAAAGTAATTCATACAAAAGAAATATGGATGTGCATTGAAATGATTCATTTCTGGCAATATCCTGAAGTTAATATATATTGCATGGTTTAACACATTTTATTCAGTTTATTTTGCAGAAAATGAATAGTTATTCTTTATAGATTGCACATAAGCACCCTGTTATTGTTCAACTATAACAATAAATTCTGCATCTTCAATTTATTCAATATGCAACAAAAATAACAATAAAGCAGCACTCAAGAACCTTGGTGGTTTGTGAAAACAGATTTGTTCGATCACAGATGTAGAAGTAAATAAGAATAACACCAAATTCTGCCCTGGATAACATTAGCAAGTTAACCAAAGGTTAGTAGTCAGACATCCAAAACCTACCAAATTGAAGTATAAAAAAAAGGTACTTACATGGCTCTCAATAATGCTCTATGTTCAAGCAAAAAAGACTTGTCCATTGATATAAACCTAGAATGTGTCAATGTCAGGAAAAAAAATAATATCATTTTTTACAAGCATATACATAAAAGTAGAAGAAGGGAACTTTGGTGCAACGGTAAAGTTGCTGCCGTGTGACATGGAGGTCACAAGTTCGAGTCGCGAAATCAGTTTCTTGCAATGCAGGTAAAGCTACGTACAATAGACCTAATGTGATCTGATTCTTTCCCGAGACCCCGCATTGGCGGGAGCTTTGTGCACCGAGCTGCCTTTTTTATATTCATAAAAGTGGAAAATTTATTCATTCACCAACCTAAATAAATTTGCCCTGACTGACGTATGCCGGGATCTTATAGAAGAGGATCTCGATATGCCTCCTTCCAATAAAGCATCCCTATCATTTCCCTTGGATGTTTCTTGCTCCAGGCCAGCCAGATTTGTATCTGAATGACTGTATCAGACAAGATACAAAATATCCAAGTAAAACATATGACCAAATTGATGTACAGTGAAGTGTATTCATAACATATAGAAATTGAAAATAGGAAAAACTGGAAAAATATTCCCATACAATCTTCAAAGTGAAGTTACTCCAAATTCCATGTCAAGTAGTTCTCTTACATAAATAAAATGCTAGGAAAAACTGGAAAAATATTCCCATACAATCTTCAAAGTGAAGTTACTCCAAATACCATGTCAATTAGTTCTCTTAAACAAATAATACACTAGATTGACTAACAGTATTTTCTCATTACCAAAGACTTATGATGGATGAAGGAATATATACAAAAAAGAAAATTATGGCACTCAGTTTAAATTAAGGTTGTTCACTCATGAATTTGACTTACAGCTGAATGTTTGTGATGCTAAAATCCTCTCATTAGTGGCAATAAACTCCACATGTTTCAAATTTAGATACGCCTCTTTATTATAATTTTTTTAATCAATTCAAATAGCATTGTCAAGCACACTTCGGGAGGTTCAAATTTACCTACACTGTTGAAAATTGTGTTTAACAATTTAAGCCTCCATATTAATGAATTTGTGTTTCACTGGGTCCTTACCAGTAAGTTTGAAACTATAACATATTAAAGTGGATGCACAATATCTAGTAGAGAAAAAAATGTACATGATTCGGAATGAAGACTTCATTTAGTGTATTCACTGTAGAAATCTTACACTTTTGTGATGAAGGAAGATTTTTGGTACGCCAAAAATTCTGAATATATCCATGCAATAAAAACAGGGAGATATCCAAGCAAGAAGGAAACCTGCAATAGACAATGGATCAAGTCTAATAACAATCTTTAGGAAACCTATGTCATAGATAAAATAACAAGGTTAGCTTTGGAACAAGCATATTTTGGATCTGATCAGGACTTTATGCGGAGAAGTAAAATTACGTCAAATATTCAACTCAATTACAGCTTCGATTCCTAATCAAATTAAATAAATACATAATTATCTCTTATCCAGATATATTTGCCAAAAATATTACTCTGGCCTTGAAACTTAATTCAAGAGACTAGCATTGTGGCTATATGTCAGCCGGACATTATTCTACAAGTATTTTCTTCAGAACAAAATTAAAAGTTTCAACTACATCTTTGGCAAGTTAAAAAGCTCTGAATCGATAGTGTAACTCATCACATGACCCTAGTCCTTCTGAAACATCATTTTCTCGAGCATCGTGTACTTCCAGTGTGTGTGAAACACTGTCATGTGCACCCACCAAACACTACGGAGAGTTCAAGTAAGTGCGAACGCATCTTAACCAAAAGCAAAAAAAAAAAAAAAAAAATTGAACTTAGCAGTTTTTCTAAATTAGGCAGAACTTCATTAATTACAGGCATAAAGGACGGTTTTTCGCATCGATTCGAGAATACCAACTAAATGGTTCTACATCGAACTACTAGACCAATTTGACTCAAACCAAAACTCCTACTACTACTGAAAATGTTCATCATACCTGTCCGGGCGTAACCGGTCCTGACTCCACCATCTTCCTCGACAACTGAGCTCTCAAAAAAAGCTACAAGAAACGACAAAATTCACCAACCAAATAGATCCAGGAACACCGGAGCAAATCAAAGATCTAGCTACCTTCTTCCTGGGATCAGAGGGATACGAGGTGGATCTTCATCAACAGGGAGAGCAATCCACAGGATTTCACAAGCGACGAAGCAAGAAAGGACCTTAGATTGGCCTCCAAATGGAGTCAACAAGCGAATCCGGAAATTGCAATGGTATGATTTTGGGCGACAAGTCGCCCTCTCGCCGAGCGAGTCGCAAGAGCAGTTGGAGAGGAATGCTGGAGGGCGGTGGGTTTGTGACTACATACTTTCTTGTTCTTTTGCGGAAAATTTCTCTTTGTGCCCTTGCGAATTTATTAAACGTTTTTATTTCACCCTTTTCTCTGCCAATTGCTATCGTTTCGAAAGACAAAGTGTAATTTATTAAAATACGAAAGGTGAAGTGAAAGAATAAAAATAATAATGGGCAAAAGTGAAATTTGCCCCCTCTGCTGGATATTAAAACGAAGCTGGCGTGTTCGTGGAAGAAAGATGCGAATGAATTATATGCGGTCACAATGCTCTCCCGTTAGATTCTCGGCGTGATAAATAATCTGTAGAATGTACGGTGGATTTAGCAGCCACCGCACAGATTTATTTTTTTTGGAGCAAGACAGGCAACAAAGTATTCCTGCGGCATGGTTTGGCAGACGTGGCAGCAAGTAGTTGGCGGGCCATGTCTCTATAAAATCATGAATCTTCCAAGCGTACGGATGAAAGTAAGATTACTAATAAATGGATTACCCAGTCTAATCTTCATCATAATGACTGTGATTTTGAATCCGAACGCCAATCACGAGGAGGTTAGCTTTAGGTGAGTAAGAGTTAATTAGCCATTTTGAATTGACAAATCACGTTGACAGGTCAGCAAAATCACGCTCGCACCTTTTCAATGAAATATCTCGATTGTCCCCGCGAGATGAGCTGTTGGCTAGTGCATGAGGTGTTGTCACAATGAGGTCTAGGGGTCAAATCCTGGCTAGTAGCCAGGTTCC
>JBBUKS010503184.1:0-14102 GCA_038050645.1 Hedychium gardnerianum | reverse complement strand
GTCCCAACGCAGTCACTCCGACGCTTAAGTTAGAGCAATAAATAGTAGTGGAGTGGTATGTATGTATTTCAATAGACGGAAGCAAGAAAAAACGTACCTGTGTCCTATGAGAATGAACCTTTTATAACATCTGTAATTCTCTCTTTTAATACAAAGATCACATCAAGAGAAGGGAAATATCTTTTCATAGCATTCCTGGTACGGTACAGTCACATTGCCTATACCCTGTATTCGTGGAATAATACCGATACGTGTATTTCTGACAATACCGTACAAAGTATTTATTGTGATAATGACTTCTGGAGATTTTGGATTTTATTGATTTTAATGAGAAGATGATTAGAGGCAAAGGAATAGTGTCCTGAGGCCGGGAATATCTGACTGGGTGAAAGGGAGCCAAGCCATGGGGTCGGGGATATCGAATCGGATGTGACTAGTGTTGCTCGATCGACTGAGATTAGTATCCATTTGATCATATGAGATTGATATCCATCCGATCGGATGAGATTGGTGTCCTCCGATCGGGTGAGATTAGTATTTGTCCGATTAGATGAGACCGGTGTTCTCTAATCGGGTGACAATGGTGTCCTCCGATCGGGTGGGATTAGTATCCGTCCGATCAGATGAGATTAGTGCTCCTCGACCGGCCAGGTCTTTGCTTCCACTGATCAATTTGTAACTTTACTTTAGTTGGCCTACCATGGTCTTTGACTTCCACGTCGGCCAAAACGTTGACCCATTGACACCACGTGGGAGTCGCCCTTATCCTCCACATTACAAGTCTCTCTTTCAAGTCTAGTCGAAGAAGGTTTATGCCCAACTGACTAGACATAGGTATCATCTAGTTCTCAGATCGGTCGATGTCACCTATCTAGCTAAGGATGAGGATCGGTGCCGTCCGACTGGCTACATACTTTAGTTGCTTTATTTGCCGATCGGCTTGCATCTTTAGGGATGACGTTATTTTGATAAATTCACTATTGGTGTCTCAAAAATACGTGTGTCAAGCACCATAAACGTGAGGGAATACACATGATGGCGTATCAGTGCGATGATTGATTTTGTCCTTTCGATGACCAATGTTGTCTTTGCCTCTCACTAACACGTGGCCTGACCATACTAAGGTTGTTTTACTTGAGGCGTCCATTGGGATTTCGATCCGATGGCTGGAGTGATTAGCCCGTGTTTTTTATTTTGATCGGACGGTGGAGATTGAAGGCGGTTGGGGCTTTATAGGTGACATTAGCCGGTGAGCTGTCTGAAATCAGTGAAAGCTGGAACGCCAGTGAGCTAGTTGAGAAGCTGACTGGATTATTTCTTTCTTCCTCACAGCTCGAAAAATGTGGTAGGCTTCAATGAACAACCTTCTGAAGATGAACAACGCCGAGCTGAATAAGTATGGAAAAGCCATTCTGGAGAGTCGTGATGCCCAGCCAATCGGCTCTTCTAGCTGAGCGGCTACTGACCAGGCTGCTGCTAGTGAGACAACAGGGAGCAATGCAGCAGGCAACACTAAAGAGTTGTTGTCGCCCCATCCCTCCATGGTGCCCACCCACGTAATTTCAGAATCAGAGGCATCTTCAAAGTCTGATGCTCCACTCCGGAAGAGGCACTAATTGGCAACTCCAACCTCAGAAGCCCCTATATCTGAGGGTTGGGAGATCTCTACGACGCCCGACTGGAACTGCTAAACCTTACACAAGAGGCATGTCCCTTGGTTGAATCAAGCCAACAACTAGTTGACCCATCCACTAGCCAACCTCCGTTCGACATCCTTTTTTCACCACTTCCGCTCGAACTGCCTTCTCAACTACCCTCTACCTCCACAGTGCCACCTCCAATTGGATCCACTTCCGTGATGCCAAAGCCAAATTCTAACCATCACCATGTTAAGCTTAGGCCCAAGGGTCGCATGTCAATCGGCCTCGTCGACTGCTTTGCCCAAGACTTGACCGGGGTAAAGTTCTTTATGATTTTTTTATTATTTATTTTTTACTACTAGTGTTATCGCTAAGTAACTAACCGACTTTTTTCTTTTTAGTTCTGGACTACAGGGATGCCTGTCTATCACACTTTTATGAATGTTCTGAGCATGAACCAGGATCTGGAGAAGCGCGTAGAAGAGTTGGAAGCCCGAGGAGCTCAACTGACTCGAAAGCTGGAGGAGGCCCGAATGGAGGTTGCTAAGTTGCAAGCGACCACAGTCTCTTTGTTGGAGCAGCTTCAACACTTGGAGGGGCCATAGAGTCCGAGAGGAGAGAGACCGCCATGAAGGCAGCAAAAATGGAGAGGCTCCAAGCCCGACTGAACACCTCTGAGTCGAGGCTTTCATTGGAGTAGAAGAGGCGGCAGCGGATGCTGACCGACTTGGATAAGAAGACTGTTGAGGCTAAGGCCCTTTCTTTGGAGCTAAAAGAGAAGGAGAGTGCCTATGAGCAGGGAAGGCGACCGAACTACTAGGCAAGGAGGTTGTGATCCAAGATCAACAAGGTGAACTAGAAATTAAGCAAGCTGAGTTGGATTCAATCAAGTCTGAGCTAGAGCGCTATAAAGCGAGAGAGGATAAGCATTGTGAAACAAAAAGGATTGAGTATCTCCGATTGGCGGAGTTCTATGAGCTCCTTGGCATGAGAACAATCAAGTGTTCTTTTATGGTGCCGAGGGGGCCATGAAGCAACTCCACGAGGCAGGGCACCTAGCAGCGAAGATCCCTGAAGACTAAATCAGTCTTACCAAAATATACGCGGACATCCCAGAAGACACCTTCCCAGATTTTGCTTAATGTAGTTTTTTTTTTGTATGGCCTAAGGGCTTTTTGTTTTCTTAATGAAATTCCTCTTTTCTTTTGTAAAAAAATTCGCACTAGTTTTTTGAATATACTATTCTAATAAGCCATATCTATAACCTTCTAAGGGAAACAATGACGCGTACCCTTAGTAACAGTATGGGTGATGGATTGTAACATTTGATGCTGAATGGGTGGCTGTATGTTGGTTGTCGAGCGAGCGACTATATGTTGAACGCCGAGCCAGCGGCTATATAGTTGTGCTAAGCAGATGGCTATTATTTTGCGAATTTATAAGTGAATGTGCGAATAGATAATCGACGGTGCTGAGCAGGCGATGGTATGTTGGATGTCGAGCGGGCGACTATATATTGATTACTGAGCGAGCGACTTTATGTTGAATGTCGAGCGAGCGACTATATAGTTGTGCCGAGCGGGAAACTATTATTCTGTGAAATTGCAAGTGAATGTGCGAATAGATAATGGATGGTGCTAAGCGGGTGGCGGTATGTTGGATACCGAGCGGGCTGCTATATGTTGGTTGCTGAGCGGGCGGCTTTATGTTGAATGTCGAGCGAGCGACTGTAGAGTTGTGTCGAGCGAGCGACTATTATTTTGTGAAATTGCAAGTGAATGCACAAATAGATAATGGACGGTGCCGAGCTGGCGGTGGTATAGTTGTGCCGAGCAAGCGGCTATATGTTGGTTGCCAAGTGAACAAATTTATGTTGAATGTCGAGCGAGCAGTTGTATTCCTTGATCGTTTTGGGTTTTTTTTTCGTTGTTTGGTTGTTTTGGTTTGTTTTTTGTTTTTGTCGTTTGGTTGTTTTGGTGTTGAGTGAGCGGGCTTAGTCTTTATGCCGAGCGAGGGACCTTAGTTTTTATGTCAAGTGAGCGACCTTAGTCAGCGAGCTATCAGAACTAGCCCAAAGGCTAATTTTTCAAGAGCAGTGTACCGACATTGAGCATTCTTTAATAGATGACTTAGAAAATATACAGGATGTTTTTCATTTCCTTCTTGTCTAACTAGATAACCTAACTTCCTCTTTAGTAGCTGATAAGTATACATAGAGTGGCTCCCCCGCAACTGGCTTTCAAAGAAATGGTAAATGTGTTAGGTACTGCTTGAGCTCGGCGAATGCCTTGTCGCAACTCTCATTCCATTGAAATTTGGTGGCTTGACGAAGCACCTTAAAGAATGGAAGGCTTCGATCGGCTGATCGAGAAATGAATCATGAGAGCACCGTGATTCGATTGTAGAGTCATTGGGCTTCTTTGAGGTTTTGAGGGGAGCCATATCTTTGAGTGCTTGGACTTTCTTCGGGTTGGCTTCAATCCCCTACTCAATCACCATATAGCCAAGGAAGCGACATTTTTTCACTTCAAATGGGCATTTGTTGGGGTTGAGTTTGAGCCCATACTTCCTTAGCATGTTGCAAGTTTCTTCCACATCGGAGATGAGATCTGCTGATCAGGCAATTTTGATCAGTATATCATCGACATAGAATTCAATTTTTTCTGATTTGCTATCGGAAGACCTTATCTATGAGCCAGTGGTAGGTTTCTCATGTATTCTTTAGTTTGAATGATATAATATTGTAGCAAAAAGTCTCGTTGGAAGTAATGAAACTAACTTTTTCTTGATCTTCAAGAGCAAGAGATATTTGATGGTATCCTTGGTAGGTGTCCAATTCGCAGATCAACTCGCTCCTGGAAGTAGAATCAACCAATTGGTCGATCTGGGGAAGAGGATAGCAGTTATTCGAGCAAACTTTGTTGAGGTCCCAGAAGTCAATGCAGACTCACAATTTATTCCCTAGTTTGGGCACCAACACTACGTTGGCTAGCCAAGCCGGGAATCACACCTCTCGGATGTGTCCCATGGCTAGCAGTTCACTGACCTCTGCTCGAATGATTTTGTTTTGATCTACCTCAAAATCTCTCTTCTTCTGCTTGATCGGTCGGGAATCAGGGAGGATATGGAGTCGATGTTCCATCACAGTTGGAGATACGCCCATAATTTCCTGGGGCGACCAAGAAAAGACATCTCGATTATGTGTTAAACACGAAACCAAAGTCTCCTTGAGCTTTGGGGGGAGATCAACAGCGATCTCGGTTGTTGCTTCTGGCCGATCAAGGTGAATTTGCACCTCTTCTCGGTCCCCAATCGACTGAACTATTGGGGATTTTTGTGTAGCTTGCACCTCTGGCTGAATCTTACGAGCCTTGTGCGAGTCCAATTGGATGAGGTCTACATAACATCTTCGAGTCGCTAGTTGATTTCCTTTTACTTCCCCAACTTGGTCTTCACCGAAAATTTTATCTTCTGGTAAAAGGTGGATACAACCGCTCGGAATTCGTGGAGAGTGGGTCTTCCTAGGATGACATTATATGCAGAGGAGGCATTTACCACAACGAAGGTGGTTCTTCGAGTTCTCATTAGCGACTTTGCCCCCAAGGAAATGGTGAACCGAATTTGGTCGAGCAGCTAAACTTCATATCCTGTGAATCCCACAGGGTCGTCGCCATGGGCTAGAGGTCCTTTTCATCGAACTGCATCTGATCGAAGGATGCTTTGAAAAGGATGTTCACGGAACTCCTTGTGTCTACAAAGCCCTAGCCACATTGCAATTGATGATAGTGGCTTTGATGATTAAGGCTTCATTATGGGGGACTTCTATCCACTCGAGGTATTTTTGTCCAAAGTTGATCTAGAGGCCTCTGTTTGTGCCGAACTAGAGTCGACTTCGTGAATTTTGAGTCGACAACATGAGCTTTTTGTGCCCGATTGGAATCTCCATCAGTGGGGCCTCCGGAGATCATTTCGACCTTTTGCAGAGTGCCATTGCTCTGATTTTCTTCTTGTCGGGTCTGGGATGGTTCTTGACCCTCGTTCAGGCAGGCCTGGTTGCTCGATTTCTACAGAGCATGGCTTTGTCGATCAATAATAGAAGGGTCGGGGGTTGGCTGTCCACTCGGATGATTAGCAATTTGACTTAGTTGCTAGCGCTGATCCACCCCCAAATGAAGCTCTTGGGCATACTGATGGCAATCCCGAGTGGCATGAGACTTGGTTTGGTGATAGGAGCAGAAAATGAGTGTAGGGATACACCGGAAAGGCTCGGCAAATGAAGTTCGAGCGACCTCCACATGCTGGACAACTTTCTCCTCGCAGGGCAGAGGATTAGGTAGCTGCTCCCTCTAGCGCATAAGGGGGGAGGAGCTTGTCGTTCTGCTTGAAAAGAGGGGACTAGAGCAGCAACATCCTTCTTTTTGGCCACTTAGGATTTTTCAACATTGATGTATTTGACAGACTGGCCTAGCAAACTTTCAAAATCCCAGGGAGGCTTCCTAACTAAGGCACGGAAGAAATCTCCATCTAGGAGCCCTTATGAGAAGGCACTCACTAATATTTCTATGGTAGCAGAGGGAACATCTTGCATAACCTAGTTGAATCGTTTAATGTACGACTTCCACATCTCTTTTGCCCTCTGTTTGAGGGCAAACAGATTTATAGTAGTTTTGTGGTACCTTCGGCTGTTAGTAAAGTGATGAAGGAAAAAAGTCTTCAGCTCCTTGAAGCAGGAGATGGAGTTGGGAGGAAGTTGATTGAACCATCTTTGTGTCGAGCCTGAAAGTGTTGTTATAAATACCAGGCACTTGACGTCGTACGTATACTGATGCAGTAGGATGGTGTTTTCTAATCAACATAGATGATCTTCAGGATCGGTGGCACCTCCATATTCTCCAAGTTGTGGGGCTCATAAATGACAAGGCAGCTTGTCGTCGAGGATTTCTTGGAAAAAGGGGGTCTGTAGTCGATCAGGCGATCAGATCACCGTGAGAGCTTTGCCTCATCTTGACTCTTGTGACCGCTCGGATTTCCTCGGCTCTCTAGTCATTCGGATTAAATTCCTGAGGAAATCGGTCGGCGGCGTTGGATAGTATCTCTAGTCAACAGCTTGTTGCCCTTCAATGGAGATCGTTGGTGCTTTTGAGGGAGAAGGGTTCATTGACTACTATTTTTGCACCAGAGCTTGTGCTTTATCTGCTACCAGCAAATGAAAGGCTTCCTATGATAAAGTGACAATCGTGAATCTTCCGTGATCATCCATTTTCACGTTTCAGGCCAGGCGTGTGTTCCCATAGACGGCGCCAAATTTGTTTCTGTCTGAAATCGATGAATGTTGGAACGTCGGTGAAATGGTTGAGAAGCTGACTGGGGGAAGACTTTGAAGAGGAGGAGGGCACTTGCATGACCATAGAATCGAGAGAGGAGCGTCAACAAGCAGGTTGGGGGGTCCCCGGCGCAGCCACTCCGACGCTCAAGTTAGAGCAATAAACAGTAATGGAGTGGTATGTATGTATTTCAATAGACGGGAGCAAGAAAAAATGTATCTGTGTCCTATGAGAATGGACCTTTTATAACATCTGTAATTCTCACTTTTAATATAAAGGTCACATCAAAGGATGAGAGACGTCTTTTTAGAGCATTTCTGGTATGGTACAGTCACATCACTCATATCCTGTGTTCATGGAATAGTATTGATACATGTATTTCTCACAATATTATACACGACATTTATTGTGATAATAACTTCTGGGGATTTTGGATTTTATTGATCTTAATGAGGAGATGATTAGTGGAAAAGGAATAGGGTCCTAAGGCTAGGGATATCTAAAAAGGGAGTCAAGCCTTGGGATTAGGAATATCTAATCGGATGTAACTAGTGTTGCTCGATTGGCTCAGATTAGTATCCATCTGATCGGATGAGATTGATATTCGTCGTTCGATCAGATGAGATCGGTGTCCTCTGATCGGGTGGGATTAGTATTCGGCCGATCGGATGAGACTGATGTCTTTCGATCGGGTGAGAACGGTGTCTTCTAATCAGGTAGGATTAGTATCCGTCCAATCGGATGAGATTGGTGCTCCTCGACCGACGGGGCCTTTTCTTCTGCCGATCAGTTTATAATTTTACTTTAGTTAACCTACCATAGTCTTTGACTTCCAAGTTGGCCAGAATGTTGACCCATTAACTCCATGTGGGAGTCGCCCTTATCCGCCGCATCAGCCAAGTTGATATTATGGAATCACATTGTTGAGAAGATAGCAACACGTCGACTACGTTTTTGACCATGATATGGAGCATTGATTTTGAGAGATGGATGACAACTTGTTTGACTGGTTTATGGAGAGAATGTAGGTGATGTTGAGGACCATGAATAGAGGAAGTCCGGTTCAACACAATAGCTATCACCGAGCAACCTCGGATGTGAAGGACGTTTATAAGGAGTAGGACACTGAAAGTAGTGACAATGAATCCAATGATGAAGACCAAGAGGAGCAAAAAATTAAGGCTTTTGTGGGGCTCGATCCAATCTCGACGAACGACCCCTTCGTCAGTGACAATGGAGATGGCATCTTCGATGATTATTTCTTCATTGTCGATTTGGGATCGTCGAATTCATCTTCTCGAGGGCGTATGTCCACTTCTTCATCGACGACATCCTTGGACGCCATATTTGATGACCTCACAGATTCCACTACAAAATTGGTTATGCCTGTCTATGATAAGTCAGTGTATGATGTGTATGACAATGATGAGGTGGATAAAATTGTCGATGAAGTTGATAGGGATCTTCAAATTGAGGAAGAAGCAACAAACAATCTTTCCTTTGAAATTGATAGCGGTGACCTCCACATCAATCTAGCCAACAATAGACAACAATTATTTCAGTTACTTGACCTTAATGAGTCCCCTCATGGCTCAAGTCACAATATAGAACATCAAAATATAGAGAAGTTTATCGCCACCTTGCTCCCTTCCGAAAGCCTAGCAATGTGCAATGGATCAACGATGGGCTTCGGCGTCAGCGTCATCCTCTTCAACTCCGATAGCTAGGGCCCTCCTGATACAACCTTCACCCCACTCCTCCTCTCTAGGAATAATGGTGGCGCCACTTGATCGTCCAACATGACCTTCGCCTCCTTTTCCTACTCCGAGAAGCTGGGGTGCATCATCGATTGGATCTTCAACCCTAACTTCGGCGCCAACGCCGCTCGATCGGCCGTCGGTGGAGGTTGTGACACCATCGTTGACTTTGCTCTCGATGAGTCCTGTGCCCTATCCATCGACACCGGTAATGACTCCTCTTTTCTCCTAGTCGACGGCAAGCCCCCGCTATGCCCCAAGTTCGTCCCCTGCTAGTGCTTCCAGCAATGGCCGCAGCAGTCGCTGCATCAATAGGCTTCTGGAAATAAGAGAAAGATAATTGCTTTTATAGGAGGTCTTGATATTTCTAATGGCTGCTATGGTACACCAAAGCATAGACTCTTTCGTGATCTTAACACAATCTTTGTGGATGATTTTCATAACCCTACATTAGCTGCTGGAACTAAAGGCCCACAGCAACCATGGCATGATTTACATTGCAAGAGTGAAGGTCTTGTTGCTTATGATATTCTAAATAATTTTGAACAGCACTGGAGAAGAGCAACTAAATGGAGAGAATTTAATTGGCGCTTTAAAAAGGTATTCTGTTGGCATGAAGTTGCTCTTCTTGGTGGCGTCCAAGTGTATCTAGAGAACGGTATTGTGGCATTCTTGGCAGGACTGCATGGTTGGGCTTTTACGCTCACCAGCTTTGCCAAAATGTATGCTTTCACTATATAAATTTTCTTGATTTACTTCTCATATTCAATGAAGTCGTAGATATATAATTACTGAAGTAGACGCACATGAAGTAAAAGAGTATTATTTTACTTTGTCTTATCACCGAAGTCGTATCTATGAAAAAATCGAAGTCTTTGTCTGATTCAAGGAGGCGAAACCAATTCTAAGTTGGACCCGTGCTGAAGTAAAAAAAAATCTTTTAATTCGTTGGTTTTGTAAAGTGTCGAAGTAATCGATGATATGTAACTTCACAGCTTACATTGATTGTTGAAGTAAATATATTTTATAACTTCACACTAATTTAATAAAGGAGTGAAGTAAAAAAATATTTTTCACTGCATCAAAATTAAACAATAATATCCATAAATCCATAAGTATAACAACAAAAAATATATCCACAAAACCAAAAGTATATCTACAAGTATATCCATCAATCCACGATGAAAAACTAAATATTTATCCCAACATACACGACCTATTTAGGCACGCACAAACGAGTAGACGAATTCGCTCCATTCACTTCTGACTTCATCATATTGAGATTGATTGTAATATTGGTTCTTGATTGTTCCTGCAAACTGAAATGTAAAAAATATAAAATGCATTAGATTCATAAAATATTCATCTAAAAAAAATGACAAATATCCACAAAGAAATAACAAAACTGAGCATATATCATAAAGATCATAAATATTCTCCAACCCCATCTAGAAGTTATAAAGGTCTTAAATAATTCAATTCAAAAAAAAAAGATTACACATCAAATACCCAAATTACATACTCTCTCTACAATTTCATAAGCATGCAACACTTTCTAAGAATGTATATAAAAGAAGCAAAAAGAAGACACACCTTAGTAAAGTGAGCATGCATCAAGCATGCATGGAGGTAAGTTGCTTTTCATGCGAGATGAAAGAAGTTAATGTAATTGCCCATTTTACAAGCTCTGGAAAGGAAAGCTTCTTTGTTATAATTGCTACCCAAAAAATAAAACCAATATATATAAGCCTGCAAAAATTCTGGGTAAAAGTACCTTGCTTCATTTCAGGCAAACAAAATTTTTGAAGAACGTTTAATTTCAAAAATTTAAGGCAGAAAAAGGGCGAGAAATGCTATGCAATTTTTACAAGGAGCATAAGACTTTTGATTCAAGCATCTAAATAAAATGAATTTTTAAAACTTTGGTTGCAGCAATTCCAAAAATCTATTCATAAATTCCATATGTTATTCAGTTAATGAAACACAATACATTCTTCTACTGAAATATAAAGATAAACTCCACATGCTTTCAATTATCTTTTAATCTAAAAAAAGAATTCCATAAAAAAAATTGTTAGTAAAGCAGCTAACTTAGTGAAGAAAAACATTCTATCTTATTGTATGATGTAAATTTGGATATAGTTATTGACAAGAACCTTAAAAGAAATCTAATAGTAACATTATTTTTTATAGAATAAAAAAAGGTTTTATCTTTCAAAGGCATAAACAAGTAGACTCCTAAGATGAATGTTCATTCATGAACAGTAAATTCTAGTGTCCCACTATAAATGTATGGCCTGAACACTAAAAAGAATTCTTATACAGGGTTATAGCTAGGTTTAGTAGCTTCCATCAATTTCCAATAAATAATTTTCAAGAGGAGATTCCATTGCACCATCTTCCTAAAACAAATGGCCTTCTACACTGTGGTTAGAATTAAATAAGAACCTAGAAGAAAAAGAGCCATTTTAGTGCAATTCATGAAAAATCAACCAAGTCAATAACTCAACGAACATTCCCATCAATGAAAAAACAATGATCAACTTTTAGAAAAAGGACTAAAGCATTCATGATGCATGCTATTCATATAGTATGTTGCAAAGTATAAAATTAGAACATTAGGAAAACAAAGAAACATGTGACCTAGTATATAATCTCATTGAAATATGAATTAAGGACAGAACCAATGACTTAATTAGGTGGTCAACAATATCTTAGATTCAAAATTAAAATACAACTTGGAATTATAAAAACCCATTTTCATCTCTAATTGAACCTCAAATCCAATAGTAACAACCAAACCATCATAAGAATAATTGTTAAAAAAAAAATCACTCCATGACATGATCTAGATGAGTGAACAAATAGCACAAAAGATCTGATGGGTATGACTTAAGCTTTATTCAGACTGAAAGACACAG
The DNA here is from genome assembly GCA_038050645.1 of Hedychium gardnerianum. Classification (NCBI taxonomy): domain Eukaryota; kingdom Viridiplantae; phylum Streptophyta; class Magnoliopsida; order Zingiberales; family Zingiberaceae; genus Hedychium; species Hedychium gardnerianum. Next base: position 2,460 of record JBBUKS010503184.1, on the reverse strand, counting down.
AGAGTAATGAAATGTAATTGCTTTCTTTTGTTTGAGATGCCTATAACATAAGAGTAATGCTATAATGGAATTTTAATTCCATTTCCTTTTCCACCCTATAATCCATTCTTCTCATTCCCTGTCCATTATTTATAATTTAACAAATAAGTCATTGAATCAACATAAATTTATTAGTTCATCAAAACCTAAATGCATGATTATGTGACTTAGTTAACTAGATGCATTCAATGAAGAGTTTTTGAAGCAAGCACTCTCAATCTCTTAACTTTTGTCATGTGGGTTTTTAGCAAGTTAGGCTTACTTAGCAACTTTTGGGGATAAATTGTCTAAATATTGCACAGGTGGTACTAAAATCAAGTCCATGATAATAGGGTCAGTAATACCAAGAAAGATAGCAGAAGACAAGGATTGTGAATAATAAAAATAGCAAACAAAAGGATGAAATAAAAGTAAATTAAAAGAGACAATAAACTAAAGGTGGTGTTAGAGGCAATATATTACCTTAATAGTAATGTGGGGTATTTGGATAAACCCCTCCACAAGGAAGTCTCTGCCAAAGAGATGAACTTGTTGGCTACTGGTTCTGGCTCTGATATGCTGATGATGATAGGTTATAGAGTTCACCATCAAGATAACCACCTGAAGGTGTTCCACTAGAGTTTGGAGGCGCACGATATGAACCTATACAATAACCTCCATAACCACCAAAGACAGGAGCACCATACTGAAAAGATGACGTAAGAGGACCACCCAAACCTCCACCAGAACCTCCACCTCCATACGAGGAAGGCTTCTGATTTCCAATTGACAGCCCTAGAGCAACTGCACCAATTGATGTTGGCAAAGATGAGTTCAAATTATGAGGGAGACTTAGTCCAGCAGCAATAGGCCAGCACTACTAGAATACCCAGTATATGAACCATAACGACCACTAGTGCCAACATACTAGCTTGCAAGCAAACTTTGCACACCTAATCCATGCCCATCCATATGCACATCAACATCAGTACCCAAAGACTAGCCTGGCATCCCACCAATAGCGAGCTTGCAGACCAAGTTATGCCCATCGACGTTTTTGTTAGGCTCCACAAGAGAATTCCTTGCTCCGTTTGCCGTCTTGTAAACAAAAAGAGAAAAGCCCCTGAATTTTCCAATCAGCTTGTCAAACCCTAATGGCCCCTCCTCGATCTCTCCATATTGGGAAAAATGAGTAAGCAAGCTATCCGAGGGCATTTCAACAGGAACGTTCACCACGTAGTTATTACGATGAGAGATGTCAACAAAAGAGGTGGCATTGGATCCCGTGTTCCCAACAGAAGTGAGCTGGGTGACGGTCATTCAGCCATCAATTTTCTTTGAGGGCTCCTTAAGGGCGAGAAGAGCATTGTCGACGTGATAGAAAGTTATGAATCCATAGCCCTTGCTCTTCCCACTGACTTTATCAACTATGACAGCGGCCTCCTCGATCTCTCTTCTTTTCTAGGCACAGGAAGTTGAAGGCAGGAATCAAAAACCCTAGTGCCCCTCCTCCGACGAAAATAGTGTTAGAACGATTGGACTGGCTTAGAGGGAGAAATGAACTACAAATTAAAAGTACTTCTCTTGCTTCTTACTTAAGCAAGGACACACTAGTTAATTAAAAAAATAAACATAAAAGAAAAGAGGCACAAGGGGTTACTTGGTTACAACCGGAGTGGTTGTTAATCCAAGGCAGTTGAAAGCTCCACTAAGATGCTCCTTTAGGCGGAGTAGCCTCTTTACAGCGTTAACGTACAAGACTAAGAAGATTGAAATTGAAAATACAAGTGTCATATACTAAAGGAGAGGTCACAGCATCTATCTATAGCAAACTAATCGAGGTGACCGTTTTGCTGACGTGGCAGTCACGGGGGCTCCTCCATTAATTGGGGGTGTCTCCAATGGATCAAATCTAATCCACTAGTGATCTGGTAGCACTGGGGGCACCTCCAAGCGTTGAGGGTGCCTCGGTTGAGTTGACTCAGCTTCCAGATCTGATCCGCTGCGGCGGGTCTTCAGCGATGATCGGGGGCGCCTCCATTGCTCTGAGGCGCCTTCATCCAAATAGCGAGTGGGCCGCCTCCAATCCTTGGGGGTGCCTCCATCAGTTGGCGCTTGAGGCGCCTCCATGGCACTGAGGCGCCTCACGCGCCTTTTCTTCCGAGGCGCCTACAAGACATAGAGGCACCTCAGGTCTTCTCCTCGAGCAAACTTCCTCCCCGGCTTCTCGTCCCTCGGACCGCGTCCTTCTCGCTCCACCAGTATACTCTTCTGTAGCTTCTCATCCCTCAGATGCACCGAGCCCGTCGACTTGCTTCCCGTGTCATCCTTCTTGTCCGCTGCATCTTCCGCTCGACTTCTTGTGTTCCTAAGTTCCTGCACACTTAGACACAAGGATTAAACCACACATGACCTAACTTAACTCGGTTGATCACATCAAAA
>JBBUKS010503159.1:0-14106 GCA_038050645.1 Hedychium gardnerianum | reverse complement strand
GTGTTCTAACTGCACGGCCCCTGGTCGTACCAAAAATGGGGTGGTGCGGTCGTACGAGAAGCACCGGGGTTAGCTTTCACACGCAAGAGCGAGACATGTCTGACCGGGGGGCAGTTCGCCAGGGTCCTCCGGTCGATTAAGAGGGATCTTTAATCCGATCGGATTGTACTAGTCGTGGCCCCGACCGAGGGCTTCACCGTGCCCAGGTCGGAGAAGCAAATGTCTTGCGGGGGCGGGCTTTAGTTATCCGGTCGGGGTTAAAGGAGTAGTCCCTGACCGGTGCACTTTATGCGAGCGGGAGTGAGTTTGTCCGATCGGGGCGCTGAGGAGTGGACCCTCGACTGGTGATGTTTCAGTGTCCACGTGGCGTTAACTTGACCTTGACTTGACCGTGCCCCGGTCGGAGAAGCAAGTATTTTGCGGGGGCGGGCTTTAGTTATCCGGTCGGGGTTACAGGAGTAGTCCCCGACCGGTGTGCTTTATGCGAGCGGGAGTGAGTTTGTCCGATCGGGGCGCTGAGGAGTAGACCCCCGACCGGTGATGTTTCAGTGTCCACGTGGCGTTGACTTGACCTTGACTTGACCAGTCGCCACTTGATTTCACTCAGTGATATTTAGGGAAATTCTAATCTATCCGCCCGTATCAGTAGGGATTGTTATATTTTAACTATCATCAACAAAAAAAAGTTAGTTTGAACATAAAGTGCATGCACAATAAAGTTAGTTTGAACAGTTAATATATAATTTTTGACCCGACACAAAAGTCAACGGATGAGCAAATAATATAGTTTTACGATCCTTCAATTGAATTAAAATAAATTGTGACTGTTTGATGAATAATATATTTATTATAATAAAATAAAAATTAATTATTTTAATATATGTTTATAAAAAAAAAATTATGCTTAATTATTTGATGATCCATTATAAATTAATTTTATAATTTATTTTTTTTTACATATAAATTAAAAAGAAATTATGAAAAGTATTTAAGATTAATATAATTATCTTTTATTATAATCAAAATATGACTAAAATATGAAAAATAATTATTATTATAGTATTTGATGTTCATCATAAATAATAAAAAGAATTAATATCTATTTACTAATATTCATCATAAATACATAAACAAATAAAGGCTTGCAGCACATTTGCTTGTCGGTCAAAAGGTTTGACCTACCCATCGTTCTTTCTTGCTTAACAAGTCAAACCACTAAAAAAACATGAGGAACGAGAAAAAGGAACCACTCAAGTAAACAGAGCTACAGTGTGGAGCACTAGCCGCCTACGGGGTTGAACCGGCGTTCGATGGCGGATGACGACGCCGTGGTTAACCAGACGGCCTCCCCACGCCGGGATTAGTCTGGCCGTGCCGGTGCTCCCCCTCGTACGTCACGATGAGGATCGCCGGGTCTTCGGGCGCCCGTTCCACATGCTTCCGGGCAGGGCAGCCCTTCACGCTGCTGCACTTGTAGTAGCCCCTGCGACGACAGGATAGGGACGGTTCAGATCGTGCCAAGAGGGCGAAAGGGAGAGATCGGGCGGTCTAGATCGGCTACTAACCTCGGGTAAGGCGAGCCCTTGATGGGCTTCTGCCCATACTTGCGCCAAGAGTGCTCGTCCGCCGGGATGTCCCCGTTCCTCGAGCTTGTCGCCGGCACGCGCATCGTAGTTCTGTGAAGGTCCTTCCTGCTAAAGTATATCGAGGGACAGCGTATTTTAGTAGTGGGAGCGGAGATATATTAACGTGCGCGGAATGAGGGGGCAGAGAAACGGGGGTGTACCTTTTCTTCGTGCAGTGGCAGCGCCCGGCTGAGGCGGTCGCCTTGGCTCCGTCGTCAGGGTGGGAATGGTCGGCGGGTTGCTTTCTCTTGTTGGAGGACACGAGCGGTGGCTTCCTTGCTGAAACCGTGACCGTTGCTCCGGCCGCGGGAACGCGAACAGAGGATCCCGAACCCAACTTTCTGGTCACGCTGACGTCGCCGCCCGTAAGAGACGAGAGGAAAGACGAGCTCGACACCGACATCATCGCCGAGGCGTTGAAGTGCTCCTTTGGCTTGGTAAAGTCCAGGGTCGCGGTTTGAGGCGCCGTCGTCCCCGTCAGTGGTGGAGTATCTGGCGTGATGTCTTGGGATACCGACGCTTCCACTGCCGCCGGCGCTAAGGCGGGGAGGGGGACGCGGCGGAAGCGGGCGTGGCCGGTTCGGTTAAGTACGGAGATCACCTGCTTGAACCTGACGACTGTCTGATCCGTGATTTCCCGGCAATCCGGCGGCGGCTGCTGGTGGGAGAGCTGCAATACGAGGCGCTCCAAGCTGTGAAGCCCGGCGGCTACCGCCTCCCGGACCGCCGCCTGTTCATCCCTCTTCCAATATCCCATCGAATCGACGGCCACGCTCAACGATTCCCTTAAACCGTCGTCGAAATCGTAGCTCCGACAGACGATTATATCAAGATTTGGACGAGGAAGAAAGGAATGCGAAGGGTTGATAAAGAGACGAGGAGTCGTCACTGGTCAACGCGCAGGCTGGCTTCAAAATCCAACGGCCGACATCTCATCAAGATTCTAATAAACGGTCAGAAATTTCCGGAGACCTGGTAAACCGCCGAGGATAATAAAAGCGTAAACAAGGAGCTTGGAACGCGAGTCAACCCGTTGAAAAAGATAAGACTGATTGCGTCTATTCTCGCCCTTCCAAATTCATAAATTCGGGATGGAGTTTTCTTAATTTGCTAAACAATTGAGGTCCGACTTTGGCTCCAGCCATGTTAAGATTTGACTTGAAACAGGAGTCGACGTTGGCCGGTCCTCGGCCGTTGGATCCACGCTAATGGGTAGAGTGGTGGAACCGGTGGGCCCGCCATGTCTCCCGTGTGGATTCTGTCGACACGTGGAGAAACCAAAAAGAGACGTGCACGGATAGATTAGGACTCGGCAGCAATTACTCAAAGGAGGAATCAGGAATATAATGGAGAAAGAGGAGAGTTGACTTGTTTGCCCGTCGTCTTTGTCTGATTTCATCTGATGAGAAAGTTGACTACGCTTTGCGTTTCTGTTCTCATTCCAGCTTTTTGACGTTTGAAAGCGAGAGTGTCGTTTCCCACTACTGCTGGACAAGGAGCAGAACGGGGAAGACTTCGTCTTGGTGACCAAAATTCAGTGCAAACCAAATATAAACATCACCACTGTAGAAAAATGTTCTCTTTTTTAGGATCACTCGATCTCCTCAGCCTGCAACTGGATTCACAGAAAAAACCAGTAGCTCCATTTGCTTCTCTCGGCGTGCAGTGCACTCAAAAGCATCTTCTGAATTAATCATCGAAGTCAAACTATAGAGTTATGTCCCAGCTCGCTGTTGGATAAGGGTTGCGTAGATCAACTCATTCCATGCATCAGGAATCCCTGGAAGGCACCAGTGGCTGCAATCCTGACGCCTCTTAGACGCCTTCTCGCCTTCAATCACCTTCTTGCCGTAAACAGATGGATGCCCATCCTTGCGGTAGTTGGTCAGCTTCGTCACGTTCAAAAGGACGACTGGAACATGCAGTCTATTGATGACATCTTCTACTATCTTCATCTTCAGTGGATAGCTATCCAGAAATGCTCCGGTTTTGACAGGATCTCTCTCTCCCTTGCATGTTCCTCCAGAATCCCAGTCTCCACCTCTGGAGAAAAACATGTCGACGAGGTTTTGAGACACTTGAAAATACTGTTAATCCATTGAAGTAAAAGCATTGGTGAACACCTAAAATGAGCAGCAGAATATCCACGGTAAATGATGAGTTGTTTAGCAGGATCCACGTTATGATCGATCCATCTTCCCCATGTCTTAATGGCCTTTCTATAAGCTTCTGTCGCGTCGAATTGTGGATAGAGAACACCACCTTCTTGGTAGTAGTTTTTCCTGGTCAAACAGAATCATGATTTTAACTGAAACCCTCGACAGTGAAATGTGAATCAGAGAAGCAGGAAAAGCAGCACTTCGAGTAAACAACTAGACATGCGAGAGAGATTTCGAAGTATCAGAGAGATGGATTACCCCCTTGCAGTCTTTCCATGCGTCCACCAGTGACCAGTGTTAAAGACAAGTATGTCAGCTCTTTTCCAACGTTTGGCCGACTTGTCGATTCGATCTATAGAAAGAATAGGGTTTGAATTGCCCAATCGATTGATTCGAACTCCTTCTCTGGCTAAAAAATGGGATCGAACGAACTCTACAGTGCAGTCATAGTCCTGCCAGAAAAATTGTCTATTAGATATATATTTTTTCAGTGGCATAGTTACCTGATTCTCTGCTCAAGAACAAAGCTAAGCTTTAGGCCATCCGAACCCTACATTAATTATAGAAGAGGAGATATTTTCTTACAGCAAACTTGAAAATGAAGTAGCCACGTCCTTTGGTTATTTTATAACCTCGAGTTTCATACATTTTGCTCTTGTCAGGTAATGCTTCTCGCAAAAGACACAACATTGATTCAAACTGGTTCCGATTCATGGAATCTCCAACAAACATTAACCTTTTGCCTCGAATTCTCTCCAAAAAGTCTGTTCCGTTAAACCTAAGAATCAAGAAAAACAAAAAGGAAACAATGAACCCCTGATGAAAATACAAAGACCACAAATTCTTCTTTGTAAAACATGGTTGTGAAAATTGGAAAACTAGAATAAGAATGAAGTTATGTTATCGTAGCAGTATTTTACAACTTACAGTTACCAAGGAACTAGAATCAAACTAGTCCTAAAAAATGTAAAGTAATAAGAAGAAATCAAGAGAGCAATGAATGTTATATTTCTGATACATCAATCAACTTAGCAATAATCTCAACTAATTTGAAGGGAATAATCGTAAACATGTACAAAAACATTATGAACATTAGTTTCTCCAGCTGAGTTGCAATCACACACACAAATTTATGAATAAATATCCCCCACATTGTCCACAGAGGATAACTTAGAAACTTAATTGGGTGCCTATTTATTTGGATACTTAAACTTTTTTAGCAGACTTCAAGATTAAGGAAGGGCCTTATCAAGCCACATGATGATTGATAACCCAAAATTTGGCAATGATATGTCTGACACATTATCTCCTAAACAACCAGAAAGAAATTGTCTACAAAACTGAAAATAGGTAAGCATAGAACTTTACTAAATCTAAAGCATCTTGTTCAATTATTGAACTTAGAATATGAAGGAAAACAAACTTAGTACCGATGTGGCATGAAGTATAACCCTATTAAACTGAGATCATGAGTTTTATTAAGACAATTCATTTGTTTAATTTCTTTTCTTTGTTTTTGGAAAAGAACTTCTATATTTATACTCTTCTGCATTTTCTTTGCTCACGAAAGCATTATATCCATTGGTTCTACAAGTACCATCTATAATCTTATTTCAAAAGGTAATAATGAAGATGAACCATGAACAATCAACCTTTGATGACATAAAAAACGAAAGTGGTTTCTAAGGCACATACTTCTTTTAAAGGGATTAATGAGTAAAATATTGAATCCATATGAAGTCACGAAGTATGGAAGTATTAACATGTCCACTAAAGCCTAGCTCATCATAGTCTTTTAAGCTTCATCACGAAAGGAACAGGATCCTCCCCATTCTAGATGATTCAAGTTGTCCATTAAAGGACCCTGCATTAATCTGGAACGTAATGTGGATGACACATAAACATTGAGATCCTTTAGGGCTTTGATTTAACAAACATAATTAGATGAAAGTATCACATCTTAAGGAGCTCCACATATTAGCTTTAACGTTGATTCCATAGATCAAATATGAAATCTAAATGAGGTTAGCTTTGAGAAAAAATGCTCCACAGCAATGAAATATTTCGATTAACTGTTCTGTACATTTTTGTCTATCTCCGTTTGGAGTCAATCCCGTAGGCACACAGTTTATTTAAGAAAGGAAGCAAGAAATGTGATAAAACGGGAAGAAAAGAAAGCTACAGAGGAAGAGGAAGAAGCCACCTCGGCAGATGACAGCCATCCGGTTTCCACTTCCATTTCAAGTAGTCACTATCCCGCCTTCCATTCTCCTGGCAGGTGTAGGCTTCGTCGACGTAGGGGCAAGAAGCCGGCTGATAGAGCGGATACCGCCCCTCTTCGTCTCTCTCCCACTTCCCTAGGTAAATGTCGCACTTCTTAATCCCAACGGAATCCACCCCGGGATGCGCCTCCGCGGCCGTAGCTTGCGCCGAGTCGGCGGGTTTGGGCGTTTCGAAGGGCCTTGGAGGAGGAGGAAATGGAGGGGTCCGGTGCGGATCCCGCCTCTGAGGAACCACCGTCACGGAAGACGACGGATTATCCACCGGATCCTGAGGCAGGATGAAAACTTTGCGGGACGGAGAGGCCGACAGATCGGAGGAGGTGGAGGTGGAGAGACGAGAATAGAGGACACGGTGGGGGGCCAAGTCGAGGAGGACGAGGCAGAGGAAGAGGAAGGCAGAGAGGGAGACGGAAGATACGGCGGCCACGGCGACGGTGCGGCAGCGCTTGGCGTGGGGAAGGAGGAGGGGGGGAACTGGCGGAGCCATTGGCGCAGCAGCGGTGGGGGGCCGACGATCATGCCGCTCCTATGTGGGGGTGCGGAGAAATGAGGGTGGGCGGTGACTCGATCTTCTAGATACTAATTTTGGCCACTGAGAGAGCAGAACGTACGACACGAGGTGTACTGGGAAAGGGAAGCAGGAAGGTGACCGGATCTCCCGCCATGCCTTTCGATTTCGGAAATTTATTAAATTACGATTTTTAAAATTATCTAATTACTAGTCCCGCTTTAAAATTTACTTAATAGCGTATATATTTTCGGAAATACACTCCATTACTACTTAACTCGTACTGATTTAGTTGTTTCGGGGGCGTCCCGGGTAATGGTACGATGATTAAATTCTTCAATAATTAATCAAGGGGTATAAGGTTTGAATCTCAATTACGGTACATTACAGGAAATTTTTCCTCTAATGAAAAGCGGGCCTTAGAATACTGATCATTTGGATGGGCCTCCATTATCGCTTTTCGATTTATCCTGGTGGCCGATGAAAAATTTTCGTAGGACCAAATCGATCACTCCAGATCCGACGTTACCCGATCTAATTAATCTTTTTTTTTAAATTGTTCCGGGGCCTTGTGCGATGATAAATGGGTCGATTTTTATACGATACAAAATGTAACATTTGAATTATTTAAGTTGCTGAGTTATTTCTCGTGGCTCATTTATACTTTCTAAATTTAGCTGATGATTAATAAAAAAATAAATCATAAACCGTATTGACCACCTAAACATATCGATTTAGTCAATTAAATGTAGTCAAACATATTTTTTAAAGTTATGAAAAATTATTTTTTAAGAAAACTTCGAGGAAATTACATATTTGATTTACAAGGTACAATAGATAACAACATATTTGACAAATTCATAAAGTATCACGATTTAATATCCAACTGTAGAAGAATAAATTTTATAATGAATTTTTGATGGACATAAGTTGCTAAGACGAAATTTACTCGACATCGAACGAAAGAGGGTTGTCCACGAATAGATTAGTTTGAATATCAGATTAATAATAATAATAAATAAATTTAAATTTACTAATTTCAAAAAAAAATTATATTTAAATTCTTAATGAAAATTATATCTTTTCACTTTAAAACCTTTTAAATAATTTTGACTTTCGACCCTTTTCACCATTTTAATAAATCTAGATACATTTATTAATCCCCTCTACGTCTACATTAAATTTTAATTTTTTGTCCTAAGTTAGAGTGTACGGAAAAAAATAAATTATCGTTCAAATATTTATAATTCAATTTATAATATATTTATATAAAAAAATTTAAACGAAATATATAATCATTGGATATTCAACTTTTATTAATTTATCCTGATAATTAATAAAAAACTTCTGATTAATTATTTTTTTAAAATGTATTTTTAACAATTCTCTGACTTTTTCACATTAAAAATTTCTAATTTTGAATATTTTTCAGCCATTAATTTTGTTTTTAATAAAACGTCAACACAAACGCAGCTAATTTACTTAAAATGGCACCCATATTTAACTACAATCAATCAATTAAAATTACATCTAATTAATTAATGTCACTTTCAATTAATTAATAGTTTAGATGGTAATGAGTTGGTAGGAATATTAAATTGAAGGTATTTTGAAAAAATAAATATACCTGAGAATAAATGTCAAATTGTGATATGTAATTTTGATAATTTTGAAAACAATGCGCATTGGTAAATTTTTTCTTACATTTGGTGGATCTCTATAGATCGCAGATCAATCCAATATTTATGTTATATTTGATAAAAAAACATAAAATATAATAGATGTTGCGAACGTAACGCGAAGTACAATTATCCATAGGCGAATTCACAGGTGGAGTAGTCATGTTACGAGTCATGATTGAATATTTGGATGGAGCATGACTCTCATAAGCAGGGTGTGACTTATGTAGATCGGACATCAATGTCCAACAACGGAGTATTTTTCAAATTTATTTTGATAATTAATAAAACAAACTCATCATTCAGATTAGTTAGTTGAGTCGGATATCTGAATTATAAATATATATATATATATATAATATTTTTTTATTTTTTTAATCAATTATGGGCTGATTAGGGCCATAGTTGGGCCCCAGTTGGGTCAAAATCATAGACCTCCAGCTCGGGCTCTTCCGTGACTCCGGTCCGCCGAATTGCGTGCCCTGCTTTACGAATCGCTCCGCTGGCCACGTGATCTGCTGCTCGCTAGTCGCTGCGCTGTTCGCTAAATTCATTCGGCATATTCGACACTGGTCCCACCTCTACGTTCCCCGCAAGGACTTCCACGTCATCCGACATATCATATCCGCTGTCCCGGAGCGAACTGCCGATGCCGTTCGAAGCATCTCAGCGCTATATCCCCTCCTGCATCGGATTCCTGGAAGACACCCAACGCGCAACATCAAAAGCACGAACCAGGAAAAGCCACGTCCGAATCAACGCCGGCTTTTGTCCTCCTCCAAAGTGACCATAATGGAGGACTGGCTGTAAAAGAAAAGGCGCCATACTTTATTCCGTAACGACGTGTTACCCAATCTCCTACCTGGCTTTTTATTGGTCGAAGCCGCGAATATTTCATTCTTTTTGTTCTTCATCATTCCATCGCCGCTCTTCACTATTTCGGAAATATCCGTTTTTTAGTCTTCGGGTGGTTTGGGCGGCGACGGTTCCTTCACTCCCATTCGTCCTCGAGGTCGATCGAGCTGCTTGCTAGGGTTCACTTCGTGCCGACCTCTCCGACCCCAGTGTCGGTCGCGCCGCTCGCTTTGAACGAGTAAAGGTGTGATTTTTCTTTGATTTTTCCCCCCACGCCTTCTTACTGACGTTTCTTAATTATAGCGGGCATGTGTTGCTGTCGTCGTGCCGCTTGCTCTGAACGAGCGAAGTTGTGATATGTATATGTTTTTGTTTCCTCTCCTACCCCTTTGTTTACGGGTCGCGATAGGTGTTGCTGTCGCATTCTATTCTTAATTCTGAAAAAAAAGAGACGGGATTGTTGGTTGTTGACATTGTTTCCGAGTTCTTCCCCCATCTCAGGAACTGATCTGATTTCTGAGTTTATCTCCGTGATTGTTTTGGTGTGTCGGGATGTCAAGAACTGAGGCTCGGGCTAAGGTAGAAAAGCAGATTCTTTTTTATTTTTCCTGTTTTCTTGCTACGAGTTCGGATGATCTTCCTGGGTCCTTTTTGGGATTTTTGGCACTGGAAATTTATTGCTTGGTCTGATTAGGTCGATTTTGAATTTGTTTTTGTACATGTGCCTTACCCGTAGGCTAGTCTCTGACTGACACAGCAAGCATCCGAAATTATTCTCGTACATTCTGTTGTATTTTCAAAATGGAAGCTCTTGAATCTTGTTGATTTTTTTTTTCAGTTCCAGTTTAATTATCCTTCGATAACTTTTTAATATGTTGGTCTATTCAATTGAACATGTATATCCGTTTGATTCTGTGTATCTCTGGAGGTTTGGGCACTAGTGCTAGTGCAATCTGAAAGTTTAGTGTATGTTATCTCTAACTCTTTTTTGTTCTTTGTGAGATAACCAAGGTAATGATCGATAATTGTCATTCATTTGGTGCTTGAAAGTAGTATGAACGCAAAGGGTACCACAAATCTGCATCTTTTCCAATGAATTCTCTGATCAATTGTACATGCTCTTGAGGGGTTGACTTTAGTTTTTGATGATAATTTCTAATTTCACGCTGAAAACTATTACTCATCATGTTTCCTTGTAAATGGTAAATTGATTTGCCCGCTGGTATGCTGACTCACTTGTTAATGTCGTATTCACATCCCTCTTCATTTTTGGTTTTCTATGATGGCATATGTACTGTACACATAAAATTCTCCATTGATGGACTCATGGCACAAGATTTTAAAATTTCAACCATGGAAAAATACTTGTCATTAAGAACTTCTTTCTCTTAATGAAGTTGTAGTTTACCTTTCTGAATTGTGTTTGTCATATATAGTTGCATTAAAAGGTCTGGTTGATTTTCTTAGGTTGTTTTGGGACAAAAAATTCTGGAAGCTATTAAAATCTTGTTAATGAGCATGGAATGCTATTATCTCAGTGTTAACTATTAATTTATTCATCTTCTGTAACTTATCTGCAGAATTTAAACTTCTAATGCCGTTCACGTATTGTTTAACTGCATGTTCTGCTAATGTATAGCATTTGGAAAAAGTACCTTACTGTGAAATTCACTTGAGACAATTATCCACTAAATTTCAACTTTTCTAAATATAAAATCATGCACTTAGTTGTTACTTATTGATCATCATCCTGTCTTGGTTGCAATGGATTATTTGTCTAAAATATATGAATGTCTTTATGCAGAATCCTCTTGCTGGTGGCGTGAAGCCAAAACCCAGCAGTTCTCCACATATGGCAGTCTCCATGAAAAATGTTGATTCAGCTTTTCATGGAGTTGGGCAAAAAGCGTATCCTCTTGCTCAAGTTTATTTTTGCATTTTCGCTAAGTTTACCTTCCAAAGTATAGTTGTGCAGTATAAAAAAAAAGAATTTATTTTATTTTAATAGAACAAATATCATTGTTCTTCTTGCAATATCTATTTTCATGATGGAAGGAATATTTGGAAAAATGTAAATAAAATTTACAAATATTCTAAACTTATCCCAATTTAATAAATTTATTCTACCATTAGTTATAGATCAAACTAAAATATATGTCAATCATTTGATCTGCATGCCCTTCCTGAGCTGCTGTGAAATCTTAACTTCAAAAATTGTTTCCATTGCTTGTATGATCTATAAAATCTGAGTTGATACTTCATCATGCATTCTAATCTTTGTAGACACAAATAAAAAATGAAACAGCTAGTGGTATTATCTGGTTTGTTTTCACTAGTTGGCACGATGTTTGAGTAAACAGTGTTTAAGTTAAATATTTAATTGTTGACTAAAAGAATTTCCTGTTAGAATAATCACAACAATGCAGAGAGCAGATCTGAGACATTGCATACAGATTAGTATGAACTAAAACAATTGAGGGAGTAAAAAAAGAGAGTTCATGTGAATTGGATCCTGTCTGGGAATGTCTAATCGTGAGTGATGATGTTAAGCTCTCTTGTTGCATGAATTTCGTCAACATGATCACAAAATACAGCTATACTACTTATGTATTAATTTTAATGGAGCGCATGTGTCATTTTATCATTATATCGCCTCTGCTCATTGTGCCTACTGGTTTTGTTTTGCTTAATAATATATAGTGGACTGGAGATATGGCGTATTGAGAACTTTTGCCCAGTCACTGTACCAAGTTCTTCACATGGAAAGTTCTTCACTGGAGATTCATACATAGTTTTGAAGGTATTTTGCTAAGATTTTATACAAATCCAACTTTAATCTTTTTTATTCTTGTCCAATATTTCTTCACGAAGCTTCACTAAAATGAACTTAGACTATCACCAACTATATGCCTGCTATTTTCCCCCTCAAGATAGTTAATTCAAGGTGATTTGGACAAGCAGCTTATTATGAATCATGCAAATATTTCAAGTTACAGTTGGGAGGGGAGAGCAGAATATGCCATGCCATATTGAGTTGGAATTGTAACTTCAAATTTCATATGTTTTATCTATATTCCTTCTGATGGAATATTAAAATTTATTTATATGATATTTTGTTACTTGAACTTCTTGGGTAACCTTATGTTCATCACGCACCAATTTATTGTTGATCTATAGATTCACCATTGTCCAGATAGTCATTTTTGTTCTAATATTTATGCTATTAAAATGATATTTATAAATAGGCCTATAAACTTAAGATTTTGAGATTATGATTGTCCAATGTAATGTTTACATTGTGTCAGAACATGTAGTGCACTATTATACCTTGTCTGATCTTTCTGATTGATTAAATAGTCTTTGTTTTGCATAATTTCTTTGTTTTGGCATGCAATTGTTTTCTCCTCAAGTTCTAGATATCATAGATGCTTCTAATTTGGCTTGCAATTGATGTTGATGATGAATCATAAACATATAGCTTGAGCCCTTATTTAATATAGATTTTCAATTTGGTTCATTGAAGAATATGATGTTTCCAATAGTCGACTGCCTAATTACTCAAATCGCTCTACTTGACTAAAATTCCACATAGTCAACTCAAGTTGAAACAAAACAATAAATCATCCTGTTTGTGAGTAGAACTTCTTGAGTCAACTATCAATTCGACTACTCTGATTGAATCTGCTCATTAATACTTCATTCATTGACTAAGACCTAGAAACACTTATTTCTTGGTTGAGATCATGCCTAGGTAAAAGTCCACCCCAAAATCAAGAATGCAAATCATTCGTAATCTTTTAAAATTCTTATGAGTCACTTCATGTTCATGGCCAAGAGACATTGATTCCGAGTCTTGCTCTGCCAAGAGGCCTTCCCTCTGGGTTTTCCTTATATGCCAAGAGATCTCACCTCTAGGCTTTCTCATCTGTCAAGAGGCCTCACCTGGAGCCTCTAGGTGTTCCTCATCTGCGAAGAGATCTGACTTCCATATCTTCCTCATGGCAAGAGGCCTCACTTTCATGTCTTCCTCATTTGTCAAGAGCTTTTGCCTTCGAGTCTTCCTTATTTGCCAAGAGGCCTTGCCTCCTATCTTTCTGATTGGCACCTACCTCGTTCGAGCATCTGTCAAACATTTATTGAACTTTTCAATTTGTCAACATCCATTGAACTTTTGCATTTGTCAACGTTCTCGTGCTCTTCTCCATCAACCAAGACACTTTTTCATTTACCTAGTATTTATTCGACCTTAACTTGCTTGGACTCAAACTTGCAAGTGCATATGTTTTTACACCTACACACTCGACAAACACGTTAGGAAACATAGTATGATTATAACTTAAACCCTTTGCACTTACAGTTGGGTGCATGATTGCACAGTAGCTCAGTCATACATGTGGATGCATATGTAGCCATTATTAAACAATTAATTTAATTTTTTGTCTTTATAAAAATTATAATTTAAATAATCATTAAAAGCTTAATCATATAAGAGGTCCATTTGAGACAAAACCCATGACTTACTGATTAACATAATGCGAATAATATTTAAATTTTTAACATGTAATTATCTTTGTCATCAAGTTGTGTTAGTGTCTGTCATTTGTGGTTGGCTATATGGTCTTATCCATCCATTGAATTAATTGAATTCTATGCGAGACTATATTACCAGCTGGGTTTTAACATGCAACGGTTATGTAAACACTTGATTTCTTTTCTAAGTCACAAGGGAACCACTCCTTTACACTTGTCATACCTTTTTAGTCATGTGAGCTCTTCCCTTCTAATTTAGTCTTTTAGTCATTGGAACCTTCCCTTCTAATTTAGCTAATTCTATGTTATTGTAGTAAACTACATATAAGCTACAATGGTCATTTTCATCTTGACTAATCTATGTTAGGACACTTATGTGCTAGAGGGGGGGGGGGGGGGGGGAGGGGTGAACAACTCCGCTCGCTTCTCGTAGTTGCTTTGTGCTCTTCGTTGAATGCACAACGAAAT
>JBBUKS010503129.1:0-14109 GCA_038050645.1 Hedychium gardnerianum | reverse complement strand
AATGTAAGAATAAAACTTTATAAGAATACCGTGAAAGTACATATATATATATAAATGATTTGGTTTCAAATTACTACAACTGATATTGTCACAGAGAGCCTTATTTGTTTCATCATATTGGAACTTCGGTTGCTTCTTTAGTTAGCACAACTGTTCTAGGGGAATCATCATCTAATGAGAATGCAATGTAATCAATGGTTTACAATGTAATGAATGCAGTTGATTATTCTAATATAGATGAAATACTAACACTTGAAGTTCAGCACTTATATGACATGTTAAAAGCTAGTGAAAGAGAAGTACGAGAAGAAAATTCATTTAGTCAATTTCAACTATCAGCTACTGCAAGATTATTGAACATCAAGGTAGAATATCATTTCTCAGAATAATATTATGACATTTTTCAATTGATGTCAGAGTTGCTCCTGCTGATAACATAATGGCTGATAGCTTTTACAATACATAAAAATTGGTGAGGGATTTAGGTTTGCATGTAGAAAAGATTGATTGATGTGTAAACAACTACATGATATTTTAGAATGAAGACAATAAACTGATTGAATGCAGAATTTGTACTCACTCTCATTATAAGCATCGCATTCGCATAGGGAAGAAGAAGAAAAATATTACATGAAAGTTATGTATTACTTTTCGTTAACTGCTAGATTTTAATGCTCGTATGACTAATTTTTTTCTTATTTTATTAATAACCTATCATATTATACTTTCTACGGGATTGGATACTACTAGCCAATTTTAGAGTGAGATTAGATGTGTTTGCTAAGAGTTTTTTTCCGTTGGTAAGGTATTTGGATTTATTAGATTCAGATGTTTATTAATAAATTTGAGATTCTTAGATATTCATATTTGTTGAATTGGATTTGATATATATATATATATATATCATTTGAATTGGATTAAATTTGATATTCATGTTTGTGTGTGTAATGTAAATATATGAATGAGATTGTAATGAGTTTGTATCGTTTGTGATGAGTTTTTATCATTTGTGAATATGTGAATGAGTGTATTTGTATCATTTGTGATGAGTTTGCTATGTAAAGGAATTGTGTTATGCAATTTGTGTGTTGTTAAAACCATTGTTTGTGATGGTAATGAGTTTATATGTAAACAGGAAAAATGACAAAAACAAGGGAGGTGCTATATAAAATTTTACAAAATTTAGCAACATAATTTAAATTCCGTCGCTAAAATCCTAACCCCTAAACCTGGAATGAACTAGAATTTAGTGACGAAATTTAAATTCAGTTGTTAATTAGCGAAAGAATTTTTAATATTCGTCGCTAATGTTTAGTTAGCGATGAAAATTACATTCTGTCGTTAATTAACGACGATATTTTTAATATCCATCGCTAGTGTTTAGCGATGGAATATTGATTCCGTCGTTAAATCACATTATCGATCCATTTTCGAATAATGATATATATCCATCGCTAATCGATCGTTATGCCCAATTAGCAATCAATTAGCGCGGAAATTTCCATCACTAACTACAAATCCTAAAATTACATACAAGGTTTATAGTGTGTAACCTGGAGGTCCTGTAGTGCACATGCAAGTCACTGAGTTTACTTTCTACGATGACAAAAGACGAAATGCTCACCCCAGCGTCCCCGTCAGTTTATCCCAGGACCAATATGAAGAAAGTAAATTACGGAAACTAGTCTAGCCAGTTCGAACAGTGACTAATATATGGAGAGAACAAAAACCTGACTACTAGTCAGGATTTAATCCTCAAATTTTATGATAATAATATTTTTTATATTAATCATCAGTTCATCCCGTAGAGACCACTGAGTTTACTTTCTAATGTCTATAGATGATGAACAAATATCACTTTCATTGCTTTCACGATCGAGCTCTGTTGTCTCAGAATCAATATGGAAAAAATAAATCACGGAGACTATTCTAGCTAGTCCGAACAGTGATCAGTATACGAGAGAGGACAAAAACCTGACTACTAGTCAGGATTTAATTATCAAATTTTATGATAATAATATTTTATATATTAATCATCAGTTTATCCCGCGGAGACCACTGAGTTTACTTTCTAAAAAAATGAATGATTAACCAGATCGGATAACGTCGGACTTGGGGTGGCCGGTCCGGCTCCACGGAAGTTTTTCATCGGCCACCAGGGTAAATCGGGAAGCGCTAATGGAGGCACATCCAAATAACCAGTATTCTAAGGTCCGCTTTTCATTGGAGAGAAAATTTTCTATAATATACTATAATTAAGATTCAAATCTTAAACCTCTTAATTATTTATTAAAAAAATTAACCATCCCATTATTATTCGGGGCCTGAGTTTACTTTCTAATGTCCATAGATGATGAACAAATATCACTTTAATTGCTTTCACGGTCGAGCTCTGTTATCCGATCCCTGCAAGATTTCACACGTGTTGAGTATGTATAGGACATGGACGATGAGCAAAGACAAAGAGTGGCTCGAAGTTCATCACTCAGTATGTGATTCCAATTCCATTGTCCGTATATTGGTAAATGGTCTATCGACCAAACTGAACATACTAAGCCTTACTCGATCTAAATAAACTTCGTAAATAGTATAATTGTTGGATTTAATTTCTTAATTGATGGATTTACATGTTAATTTAATATAAAATATCCGATTGTGCCATATTAGATCAAAGTCAATAAAGCGATCTAATTAAGTATTCATACATATTTGGCTTAGTAGATGTGAGTTTATGTGTATAATCAGTTAACCCAAATGGGTTGATAATAAATTTGGGTCTATCATATAAAAGGGTATGATTTCCATAAGATTAGCCATTTTGACAGATCTCCACGCTTCCTATTAGTGAGGAAAATACAACATTAATGTTACCCTAACATCCTATGAAAGATCCGTCCAGTGCATCTTCGCAAGATTTTTAGATTTTGCAGACGACATTGAGACGATGACATTTCTACTATAATATAAAATTATTAATTTTGTGTCATCGTTCTCTAATGTTAATTTTACTGTAAAATTTGATAAAATTAGACCCGTAGCATGAATCTATTTTTTTATATTCATATGAACTTGAATGCATACTTTATATTCATGTTTCCATCAATTGGTATCAAAGCTGACTGCTTTGTCAATTTTATAACATTAGGTTAAAGTATTTTATCGATTTTCAATAGTTTTGCGAAAGATTTCAATCTATTGTTGCAAAATGATGATTATTTGTCGAAAATATAATTAGAAAACCTAGATTTGGACATCATTTAGTTTTTCTCGAGTTTTTTTTTCATGAAGAACACAAAGATAAACAACAATCACTGTTGATCGTGATGGAAACCGTCGTGTTTGATTCAGAAAAATCATGTTGCATGAGTCATTATCCATCGACTGCTTTAACAAGACATTCGACTGTCGTGCCTAAAATAATGAATAGAAATTTGCAATGCGACTACCATAATGGAACAATGGATTGTTGTACCTAAGTTTTCGAATAGTAAGTTTGCAGCTCGACTGTAATACTCAATTGATTTCTTATTGATCGACTGCCATATTCATCAATCAATTGCTAAGTATGAGTCTGCAAACATAAAGTTAGTAGCTCGACTGGGGCACTCGATTGTTATAAGCAATCGACTACTACTAGCACAAGTCAATTGCTATAGGTAGAATATGACATAGAAAGTTTTCTGTTTGATTGGTCACTCAACTATTCATCATAGCAATTGACTACTATTAAGGAACATTTGATTACTACTAAGTGATTAGTATATCTAGATTTTTTATGAATCTATTTACACATGTTATTAAATTGAACTAATAATATCATCAAAGTGAAAACGATTAGTCATGAGCTATAACTTGAGAGGACCGCTAACAAATTATATTACATCCAAAGACTCAATGTGATATTGTACAATTAGTATCTCACTTAATGCTCATACATAAAATGTTCTGTTATAATCTCTCTATGTTCTTAGTAATAACGTGAACTTTTATTGTTCTCTCTTTATTTTCCAATGCAATCAGTAATTGTCAAAATTAACAACATCTCATGATATGCTTACTTGTGCCTTTTGCATAAGAAGTCACTGTCTTTAGAAATGTTCAATATCTTTAAATCCGAAGTTAAAAATTAACTAGGCAAGAAGATCAAAACTATCAGATTTTATCGTAGAGGTGAATATTATTATCGATATGATGGACTAGTTAAACAATGTTTAGAACCTTTTGCAATTTACTTTTCTGAATGCGGGATAGTGGCTCAATACACCATGTCCGATATACTTCTAATCAGAATGATATAGCCAAGCGAAGGAATCGAACCCTAAAGGATATGGAAAGAAGTATGATGATGTTCACTTCTTTACCAGAATCCTTATAAGGTAAAACATTCAAGATTGTAGTATGCCTTCTTAATAGATTTCTAGTAAGGTATTGACTAAAATCTCATACGAGCTATGGACGAGTAAAAAAATTCTAACATTAGACATTTACACATTTGAATTGTTTAACTGAGACTAGGTTTTATAAGCCTAATGAAAAGAAATAAGATTCAATGACTGTCATCTGCTATTTTTTGGAGTACTCTAAAAAGTTTAAGGATTTTAAATTTTATGACCCTTCAAATAAGTCTTTTTTCGAGACGGATAATATCAAATTTATGAAGGACAGTGGGAGCACTAAGAATGTAGTATACCTTCTTAATAGATTTCTAGTAAGGTATTGACCAAAATCTCATACGAGTTGTAGACGAGTAAAAAATCCTAACATTAGACATTTACACGTTTGAATTGTTCATCTGAGACTAGGTCTTATAAGCTAATGAAAAGAAATTGGATTCAATGATTGTCATCAACTATTTTGTGAAGTACTCTGAAAAGTTTAAGGAATTTAAATTTTATGACCCTCAAACAAGTCTTTTTCAAGATGGATAATGCAAAATTTATTAAAGACCGTGGGAGCACTAAGATTAAGGATATGTCTTTTGAGGAGGAAATCATTGACAATCTTTTTGCGATTACTACTATTGCAATAAGTAGTGATATAATATCTATATCTAATGAGAGTGGTGAGCCAAGATATTTTCATGTTCTCTCCAATAGAAATGGAGGGACCTTCCACTTAGTTGAGGTATTGCCTCAAATGGTTGAGTAAGTATCCTAATCATCTCAACCACAAGTGCATTTAAGGCGATCTATTAGGGAAATGAGATCCATGATTTCTCGTAATTATATTTATCTACGGGAGCATGAGTTTGACATATGCTTGAAAAGTGATCCTATATCTTTTCAAGAAGTCAAATAATACCCTAATTCTGAAAGGTGGATCGAAGTCATAAAAAAATAGTTGAAGTATATGACAAACAATGACATTTGAAAACTTATTAAATTACTTGAAAGGGAAATACTTGTTGGTTGTAAATGGACATATAAAATTAAATGAGATTCGCTATGTAATGTCGAAAAGTATAGGTCTCTCCTTGTTGCCAAAGGATTCACTTATAAGGATAATGATTATAAGAAGACTTTATCGCCTGTGTCGATGAAAGACTCGTTTAAGATAATCATAACACTTGTAGTTAATTATGATTTAGAGCTATACCAAATTGACGTGAATACTATTTTTCTCAATGGGAACATTGAGGAAACAATATACATGGAGTAACTAGAGACCTTTGAACTTGAGAATTCAAAACACTTATATATAAATTAAGAAAGTCTATTTATAGTTTGAAACAAACATTCCATCAATGTAATCAAAAATTTGATCAGGTAGTTATTTCATTTGTTTTAAAGAGAACCTCGTTGATCAATGGATATATGTTAAGTTTAGTAGGAGCAAATTTATTATACTTATTCTGTATATAGATGACATTCTACTGGTTAACAATTGTAAGTAATTACTACATGAGATCAAGTTATTTCTATTAGATAACTTTGAAATGAAAGACCTTGATGAAATATTATGCGTTTTAGGTATACAGATATGTCATGACTGTTCAAAGAGTATTCTTAGACTTTTACAAAAGACATATATTGAAAAAGTACTCATATGGTATGACATGCAGAATTGTACGCTTGGGATACACTTGTGTCAAAAAATAATTGATTTAATTTATAATAGTGTCCACAACTTGAACATGAGATAAAAAAAATTACAAAAAATCCATTATTCATCGGTTATGGGGAGCCTCATGTATGCAAAAGTCTATACACATCTAAATATTATATACATAGTAGGGATGTTGGGCAAATACTTAAGTAACCTTATACTATAGTATTGGAAAGCAGTAAAGAGAATTATGCGGTATTTGAGAAAACTAAAAAAATGATTATCACATATAGGAGGTTCAATCATTTAGAGATGATTGGATATTTAGATGCAGACTTTGTAAGATGTTTAGACAGTAGGAGATTCACTTCAAGATATATCATGTTGGCGGGAGATGCTATCTCTTGGAAAAGCGTCAACCATGTTGGTGCAATCATCCTTGGGTCAAAGTTGACCAGTTTGACTAAGCTCGGGTTGGCTCAAGTTTGAATTTTGATGTTTGAACAATATATGAGAAAGATGTCAAGTAAGTCAAGGTTGACCAGATACGGTAAAGGTTGATCAGATACTTGACGATGTGTAAAAGTCCTAACTGAAAGTTAGACAAATGTGAAGTCCTAACTGGACGTTAGACAAATGAAAAATCCTAGCGGGGCTAGACGGTGAAAGACCTAGTTGAGAACTAGGCACTAGAAGTCCTAGCGAGGCTAGAGAGTGAAAGACCTAATGAGACTAGGCAAATGGAAGTCTTAACGAGAGGCTAGGCAATAAAAGTCTTAGTGGGACTACTCAAATGGAAGACCTAACGAAAGACTAGGCAATGAAAGTCCTAGTAGGACTAGGTAAATGGAAGACCTAGTAAGGAACTAGGCAATGGAAGTCCTAGTTGAGCTAAATATTAGAAGACCTAATTGAGAACTAGACAAGTTTAGTTGGGAAGTAGGTTAAGTCTAAAGTGGATCAGCTGAGAGTTGAACACTTTGCATGAGATAGAAAGTTCAAGTGGGTCAAAGGTTGATCGGACACTTGGTGAGAAAGCCCGGGCAGGTCAAAGTTGACCGGATGCTAGACAACGGGGAGCTCCAATGAGTCACAGATGACTTTTGAGTTAGACAAAGGAACCCTAAACTCAGATTAGGAGATTGAGGTTGGATAATTGATTAGGGTAATCGATTAGGATAATCGATTGAAGGTGCATCGCGAGAGAACAGAAGGCCGAAATGGATTAGGGCAATCGATTTCGGCATCACTAATCGATTAGGGGCATGTCCTAATTGATTAGGAGGTTGATTCTTCACGACTGCACAGTAGGGTTCAGAATCGATTAGAGCATGTCCTAATCGATTGGAAGGTTTTCTTCGCGAGAACAAAAAGTTCCCAAATCGATTCACTGATCGATTGGAAGGCTTTCTTCATGAAAACAGAAGGCTCCCAAATCGATTGGCTAATCAATTAAGGACAAGTCAATCGAATGGGTTAATCGATTGGGATATTTTTTTCGCGAGAGAACATAATATGCGGGAATCGATTGGGCAATCGATTAGGCAGCTTTCACGAACAGAAGCTTTGGAATCGATTAGAAGCTGGTAATCAATTGGTATGACTCACCAATCGATTAGATGGGCGAAAAAGAGTCATTCTATAGGTATTTGAATGGTCGTCTAACATGACAACTAATTAGGGGTAAGCCTAATCGATTAGGAGATATATTTTGGCCCAAGAGAAACCCTAGAAAAGGGGGTTTCATGATGTGTTCAACAAGCCAGTTCTTGAGAAGTTGGAGAGAAAAGTGTTGCTGCATTTTCAACCTTCAAAAGATATTACAAAACAACAAGCAAACATCCAAAGCCAAGGTTCTCAAATTGTAAAGTGTTTTCACTTTCATCTTCTTGTGTTGCTTGTATTTTGTTGTAGAGATTGTACGAGGCTTCTCCGCCTTCAGAAAGTTTTTGAGAAGGAGGTTTTTCATAGTTAAGCTGTGAGAGAGAGAGTCAAACCCTTGGATTAGTCACCTCAAGGAGGTGGAGACCAAGTAAATCTAAGTGTTAACATTGTAGAGTTTTCGAGTTTTCCACTACCAAATCAAGTTCAAGAAGTGAAGCGAGCTATTCACCCCCCCCCCCCCCTCTAGCTCCTACCGGTCCTAATAGACTATATTGCTTGAGTGTCGTGAGGTTGAAGCGGCTGAGTTGCCAACTGCCTAGAGCCAAGTTGCCGACTATCAAGCTTCTAACTGGACTTTAGAGTCTGAGTGGGATGTCACTGGCCGAATGCTCTCGAGTGGTCCCAAGTGCTTCCCGAGCCCGAGTGGGAAGCCAAGTGTTGCCCGAGTGGGTTGCCGAGTGGAGATGCCAAGTGGGTTGCTGAGTGCTCTTGAGTGGCGAGCAAGCCGAGTGTTGAGTCACCGAGTGTCGAGCTAGGATGAGTGCCGACTTGGCCAAACGCCTAGTGTTGAGATGGTCGAGTTGTCGAACTACTGAGTGTCGAGTTAACCAAGATTCCTAGAGGACGTTGAGTGGTTATGTAACCAGACGAATGAGTTGGCCGAGTTCAAGTGGGTTGCCTCTAAAGAGCGCTGAGTCAGGAGAGAATGATCCTGAGGCCTGAATTTGACGCAATTTCCTTAAAATAGATTTGTTCCTTCCGGCTATGCTTCGAGGTCATGTTGGACATCTAATACAACGGGAAGACTACACAGACAGCCAAGCATTGGTTGTTTATGGAGAATTGAGCATGTACTCAAACGTTATCACGCGTAGAGCTATCGAGCAAAGCGCACGACACGAGGGGGAATGAAGGTGGATGGATTTTGTCTCTTTTGTTTGTGCTTCTGTACTTTTTTTGTTCATGGCCACGACCTCCTTATATATGAGCTCCAACCTTCAGTTGCATTGAATGGACGAGTAATGGTTATTCAATGCTCAAGCATAATGACAACTATTGTCCATTGATGGTCGATCATTTCTGTTTGGGCGGTTATGGATTCACTATTAACTATTGGTGCAATCGATCTCCAGGGTTTTGATGTTTGTTTGACTACATGTTTAATGGAGTCTGGTCAAGGTTGACCTAGTCATGTGAGAAGTCTAATCAGGTTAAGGTCGAGTGGATGACTAGCAAAGGGACAGTCCTAAGTGGAGGTTAGGTAAAGGAAAGTCCTAATTGGAGATTAGGCAAAGAAAAGTCCTAATTGGAGGTTAGGCAAAGGAAAATTCTTAACTAGAGGTAGGTCAAGAGAAAGTCCTAACTAGAGGTTAGATAAGAGAAAGTTTTAATTGAAGGTTAGGCAAGGGAAAGTCCTAATGGGAGGTTAGGCAAGGGTGAGTAGTCTACCGAGTGACTAGCAAGTCCAAGTGGGTTTGGAGTATTGGAGGCTTGGCAAAGGAAAATCCTAGGGGAGTGAACCCTAAATAGTGAGAAGTCTTAGAGGAGTGAACTCGAAGAAAGTGTGACCGAAGAGTTTTTCGGTCGACCACACGAGGTCAACTAGACCAGCGAATCTTGAATATTGCTAACATTGTTACTATTTGTCTCTACTATACTAATTTAGTGTTACAGGAAAGTCTTAGTGGATTAGGTCAATCGGACACTAAACAACAGAGAAAGTTCAAACAGGTCTGGAGGACTAGATGTTTGGCGAGTAAGTTGAGGTAAACTCTTAGAGTGGAGTGGTTCTTCTAAAAAGAAGGACAGTGAAGTTGTGTCCCAGTCAGGACAAACCTTAAGCATTGATCCAACTAAAGAAATCAACAAAGATTTCTATGTTGAGATCAAGACAGTCATAACTATCATATTCATACATCTCTGTATATCTAACTATGTTTTACAAGATCATTATCATTTGTATTCTTGTTGTGCTAACTTGGTTTTGCAGTTTTGAGTTGACCAAAGATGCAGTCGACCAAACGGTTCAGTCGACTGATCTAAGGTAATAAGCACAGTGAAGATTCAAGATCTGGCAAATAAGAAAACAGGGTTCAGTCAACTAATAAGGAGTATTAGTCAATTATTCAAAAATGGAAAGTGCAGACGATCAGATCAGATCACGCAGGAAAGGAAATCCTAGGGGATCAATCGACTGGTCAAGAGTTCAGTCGACTAATCAACATGATTTATGGAATCGACCAGATCATATCGGAGCAAACAAGGAAAAGAGTAGTGAATAGTCGATTGATAGAGGTTCAGTCGACTGAACGGTTTTTAGTTGACTAAATGAAGGCTATAAAAACAACCTTGAGGTTCGAGGCTCATCAGTCATTCTCTCTACGCTCCATATCATTTCTGTTGTGCCTGCTTGTGCAAGATCTACTACTATGACGCCTTAAGGCACACTGACAACCTACACTACACTCCCTATGTTGTTGGTATACTTTCATTATTGCATTAAATCAAGGAAATCATAGTGTTGTTACTATTCTCCTTCTATATTGTATGAGTTTGCTTTTCTCCGAAAGCTTTCGGAGAGAAGAGCTATAGTGGATTGCCCATCGAAGCAATCAAGGATCGCGAGCCTTGGAGTAGTAGTCGCTGACTACGAACCAAGTAAAAAAATAATCTGTGTTTTTGTTTGCTTATATTTATTTCTACTGCAACTTTGATTTGCATAAAACAATAAGAAAAGGTTTTAAAACAAACAAGATTCATCCCCTCTCTCTATTTCGATCCGACAATTGGTATCAGAGCAAGGTTGCTTTGAAAAGGTTTAACGATTTTTTCAAACTTCATAAAATCTTTTTTCTTTTCTTTGAAAAGGTTCCTTTCATTATTTTTCTTTATAACACTTTTATCTCATCATTTTCTTCTTTCCATTTTTCTACTTACCCCTAAGACCAAGAGTCTTGGAATATTTCTAGCCTATATTTTTTGCAAGCATGTCGATATCTCATATCATGAAGGGTTAAACATCTACAAGCATCCACTATATGATCAAAATGATTTCAATTATTGGAGGCGAGCAATGGAATGGTTTGTAGGAAGTGGCAATCTCAACAATTGGATAACATTGAAAAAGCCCTCTCGAGACTCAAAAGCGAACAAAAAGGTAATCGAGTTAATTTGGAGTATTTTGCCTAACAATGTTGTGCACATATTAGAAAAGTACAAGGTTGCATATGAGCTTTGGACCCAGTTGATCAAGCTTCATGAGATCCATTGAAGCTAGAAGATCAAGTCGAACTCAAGTTCGAATCTAAGTCAGAATCCCCAAAGTCATCATCAGAATCAGACTCAGAAGAACCAGACTAGACCATATTCATGGCATTAATGGCTAAGGAGGAGGTAGCTGAATTTGAATCCGAGTTAGAAGAAGAATCTGAATCAGAATTCGAATCCGAAATGCCAATGGTTAAGGGGGAGAATCCTAATGAGGATTTAAAAGATAAAATTATAAATTCAAAATTTAAAGATCACATAACATGTTTTAAGTGCAATGAAATAGGGCACTACAAAAGTAAGTGTCCTAAGAGTCGATTCGCACAACCAGAGACAAAGGAGGAACCGATGTCAGGATTCCAAAGAACAAAGGAGCATAGCGAATGCTTCAAGTGCAAAAGGATAAGTCACTACAAAAGTCAATGTCCAAAAAGGAAATCCAAGGATTCAGGGGAGCAATTAAGGTAAGTTAATTTGAATTACATGAAAACTAGCATGCTTTAGATTTACCTAGTTTAGATTATGATGAAAAATTAGAAATGCATAAAAAATCTAGACTAACAGGTTTTAACAACTTAAAATTGCTTAACAAAAATAATTTAATTAATCAAAATTAAATTAATTTAAATTTAACTAACCTTGATCAAAAAACCAACGCAAACCTTGATTTGTTTGATCAAAACCTAGACCCAATTAATCAAGATTCATCTAATAAATATTCAATTAATTCATTTAATCAAGTTAATTCAAAATTGAATCTGAATAATAATAATTATTTAGCCTCTAAAAATAAGAATTTGAAAAGTAAAAATAAAAAATTGAATTCTACCTTGAATTTTAATAACAAAGAAAATAAATTTTCAAAGTTTAAAAATTCAAATTCAAATTTTAGAAAATTAAAAACATAAAATAATCTTTTGAAAAATAAAATTGATATAGATAGAAAAAGATATTATTAATTTTACCAACTCAAAAAATCTAGACTTGGGTTACAAGTCTAAATCAATTATACCCTAAACCCAATAATAATAATATAATTGGTAAATAATGAGGAAATAAAATTATAGAAATATATATAATTTATTAAAAAAAAATTGGAATTGTTCAAGATTTAAAATGAATTATTTTGGGTATTTTATGGGGATAAATAGATTACGATTTAGAAAGCTTGTTTAGATTACCAATTTAAGTTAGGAGTTGATTGAATATAAAAGCTAGGTTTATTTAATCAAAACCTGAGTTTTTTTTTACATCCTCCGTCGTTCCCCCGCTCACATAAGGTGTTGTTCACCGCGTCGGTCGTACGCCGGCATTGCTCTGCTGTTCTCGTGAGAAGCCAACGTCGATGACCTCTCCCCTGCCCCTACTGCGACATTCGTGTTTACCGCTGCGCCCGACCACCGGCTCCGCCATCCGTCTACTCGAGTAAGCGATGTCGCGATTCCTTTCTTCCCCACACGACTTCGTCGCCATTCGTCTCCTGTCCAAGAAGCCTTTATCGGTGTTAGTCGTAAGTTGTTGGTGTTGGAAGCACCAGCTAATCGAATATATATTTTGATAGATGATAAAGGTTTAAAGTTAAGAGTTGTTATCAAATAAGTCTGACTGAGTGTGCAGGAAGCTCGAGCAAAAAGTCCTAAGGGAACTTAGGCAAGGTGAAAGTCCTAGTTGAGGCTAGGCAAAGAAGTCCTGGTTAGTAGACTGGGCAGGAAGTCCTTATCAGGGAGATTGAGCAACAAAGTCCTGGTCCAAGAGACTGGGCAGAAGTCATGGAAAATTGAGGACACCAGACAGAAGTCCTAGGGGTCGAGGACACTAGGTGAAAATCCCTGGGGGTTGAGAACACCAGGTAGGAGTCTAGGCGAGTCGAAGACCGGACGTCTAGCGAGAAGTCTCGGAGGTTGAGATCGGATGTTGAGCGAAAGTCCAAATAGTCTGGAGGTCAATATGTTTGGTAATAGGTAAACTCTCCTGAGAGGAGTAGGTGATGACACATTCCTCGTTGAGAGAACAGTAGGTGTTGGTTCGACCTTTTCATTGAAAACCCAAAAGTCAGAATCGGACAGTCCCGAGACTGTCAAGATGATTTATTATTCATACTATGTTTTCTATGCTAATATTGTGATGCAGGAAAGATAAGCCCTAGAAAAGCTGATCCAAGCACCTGGAAGTGATCCAAGCACCCTAAGCTAATTCAGGCGCCTAAAAGGGATTGAGGCGCCTTAATCACCTCAACGCGCGGCAGAGTGAGGTGGCAGCCTCCGGTTGGTCGGCACACGTCAGCATCCAAGCGCCTCAAAGGGATTGAGGTGCCTGGGATGGGATAAGCTCGACTGGGATCGCGCTTCTCTTAGAAATTACCACGTCAGTAGCTGAGATGCATCAAAGGGATTGAAGTGCCTGAACGAGGATAAGAAGCGACTAACTCGGATCCGATCAGATCGAATCCAGATAGAGGTGCCTCAATGGGAATAGAGGCGCATGGATAAGTCAATAAAAGAGGATTCGACTAGCATCTCATTAAATCTGTTCTTTACAACTTTCGTACTCAAGTGCTACATCGAAAACTGCTCTACAATATCGTAATGCTGCTCTGAAGACTACTCTCACTTTTCTACTCCAAAGTCATTAGTATATTTAATTGTTCATACTTGTTATTAAGTTCTTGCACTCTGTATTCATATCCAATCTTTGATATTTTAGTGGATTGCCCAACGAAAGCACTCATACGAGTGCGGGCCTTGGACTAGCAACCGCCGAGTTGTGAACCAAATAAAAACAAGCATGTCAACTTTATTTTTCTTGTTCTTTGTTCTATTTCAATTATTCCGCCTCGTTATTACTCTCATGTTTACGAAAAAGTGAATAAGCCATGAGCACTATTCACCCCCCCCCCCCCTCTCTAGTGCTTTT
>JBBUKS010503119.1:0-14109 GCA_038050645.1 Hedychium gardnerianum | reverse complement strand
GAATAAATAATTTTAATCAAATTGATAAAAAAAATATTTTGTATATATAATAGTTTTGAAATAAATTAGGTTGATTTACTTTAACATGTTATAATAATTATGATTTAATAATATTAGAATAAAGATTTTTTTTTAAAAAAAAAGATACAGTAGAATGTTTATTTTATTTATTTTAAAAAAATCTTTTTGAACATTTTTTGTGTGTATATTCTTGAATTATTTTTAATTATCTAATTTTTATTATTGATATATATGACTTAATCAAGTAGGGTCATGAATAAGACATTCATGAATAAATTTGATGTTCAATGAGATAAAGTTATATATAAAATAAATTTGAATTTTAGTAACCTTATTAGTTGAACAAAGTTGATGAATATTTTATAAATAAACTTATTTATTAATTTAAATAATTTTATTTTAATTTTTTTATTAAATACATAAAATTTATAAATTTTTATAATCTAAAATTATTCTTAAAAATAAAAAATATTAAACTTTATAATAAAAAAATTCAAATTGGAGTGAAGGAAAAGTTATTCTTTATTGGGAAATTGATGTTAGGTGTGATTTAAATAGTAATGAATTAGAGACATTGGAACACTTAATTTTTAAAAAATATCAGCATAATAAATATATATGAGAGCATATTAAGAAATTTTATTTTATTTATAAAATAAAAAACTCAAGTATATAAGATTATATTTGTTGTATAATTTAATGTTCAAATTTTATTCGAGTAGGGATAGACTTGCCCACGGGCCGCGTCCGGCTCAAGCCCATAACCAGGTCTTGCTCGGGCCTACAACCGGGCCCAGAGACGGATCTAGATAGGGGTTGTCCTGGGCTGGAGCCCAGCCCAATTTTTTGTGTTTCGTGGTGTAGGCAGCTCAGTTTCGGACACATGAACACCCACTTTCTCTTCATCGTCGACGAGTCTTCGCTTCCTCCTCCTTCTGACCGTAGCACTAGCTTCAAAGGCACCAATTTAGTATATGTTTCTCTCTAAAGTTTTTTAATCAATGATTATCTAAATTCTGAAATTTCGATCGTTTTCAAATTCAATTATATACCCTTTCAACTTCAATTCTACAATTATAATGGAAGGACAAGTTCATCATCTCAATCTCGGAGGGGCAAGGAAATAGTCAATCCAAATACGGATCACGACATTCAACTTATCGATGATGAGCCTAAGCAAGTTTCGACACTCGAAACACAAGGAAGTATTGATGACAATACTTCTCAGGTTCAGAATGCTCTTCCTTTAAAATCATTTTGTTTTACTAAATATTTTGAGAATGTTACTCTTTTATCTGGAGAATTATATACAAAATGTAAGCATTGTAAAGTCTCCTACAAATTCCAAGCATGCGACATCTATGGGTCATTGAGACGAAACGTCGAAACGAAGCACTCGACGGAATATGGAATGAAGCTCTCAAACACAATTGTCCAGATTTTCCTCGACTAGTGAAGGTACCAATTCTGATTTATTTATGTATACCGATAATAAATTAAGAGAATCGTTAACTAGATTTATTTTCGTAGAATATCTTTTTTTTAGTTTTGGGACTAAATGCACTTTTTCAAAATTTTACTAAAGAATCACTTAATTCATATGCTAAATGTGTTTCTCAAACAACACTTATTCGTACAATTAAAAAACTAGCAAGGTAAGAAAAAAAGATTTAATTGAAGAATTTAGTAAATTAAATAATAAAATTTTCTTATGTTATGATATTTGGAGTGATTATTGACAAACACATTCGTATATGAGTATGACTTGTCATTAGATTGATAACTCTTGAAAAATTCTATGGTGGTTGTCACAAAAGGCTCAAAGTTTTCCCTTTATCTCCATTATCGTAAAAGAAATTTTAACTTGTCCAGCGTCAATAGTTGTTATAGAACAAACGTTTAGTTCTGAAAGTAATATATTGGATGAACGACGATTTACTTTGTCTCTTGACTCTTTGAAGCTCAAGCATTATTTGATGATTGGATGAAAATCGAAAAAAAAAAATCTAAGGAATATAATTTTCAGATGACGAAGTAAAAGATTTTGATACCAAGGAGTGAACACTACGGGAACGAGAAATAGAAGTAAGTAACAACGTCACTTAATAAGATAAAAGGATAAAAGGGTAATCAAATTACGTGAGCTTTGATTGGTGCACACCCACCGTGGGCGACTGAGGGGGCACGCCCACGTGCTGTGGGTCCCCTAGTGGCCCACGTGGGTGCTACCCCCTCAGTCGCCCATGGTGGGTGTGCAGGATATCAGACATATATATATATAAATAATAATAATATAATAATCTTAAACGATGATGAATCGTAAATCGATAGTTCAAAACTGTGAATCATCATAAGGGCGGAGCCACCCTTAGGCTAGGCAACCCCATCCATTTTTTTTTAAAAAAATAAAATTTTATTTCATCACCACCGTGAATTCCCCCCTATTTCCCTTTATTTTACGATTGCTGGCCGAACTTTTATTTAAACCTAAATTTCCTCCTATTGCAGGCCTGCTTCACCTCCCCATGTGTAATGCACTGCTCAATCTGTCGTGCGAGCAGTCGACGCTAGAGTCAGCGCCGCCTTCCTTGTCCCTCCTCGCAGGCGTCCGATGTCGATTCGATGAGCACAACCGCAACATGCCTTCTCCCTAATAGCGAGCGATATCTGCGCGACCATCACCGCAACCACTACCCCCAGGCTCGTTGTCGTTGCCTTTCTCCCTAACCACCACCGCGTCGCATTCACTGATCTCCCCGTTGAGAGTTTCGTCGCCGTTGCTCTCCCTATCGCAAGCGACGTCAACTCTGCCCTATCATCGTGAATCGACCACGGCCACTATCGCCGAAACATCAACGGCGACCACCCATAGCTGCCCCGATCCCGTGCCACCACCAGCAACCGGGAACTATCGCCGAATATTGAAAGGTAATCAATATGTTAATTAAATATATTTTGATTAATTAGTTAATTAATTAAGGATTAATCAATAACATGAGATTAGTTTAATTAGATGATTAATATTAATCAGTTTAATTGACTTAATTAGTAATAATTAATTTAATCCGTTAATTAATAAAATGATTTGATGATAGATATGTTAGATTATTAAATTGATTTATTCTTTATTCATAACATGGTAAATTGATTAAATTTGTTAACAAGTTTATTAATTAATTTGGTTACTTTTATTTATATACTTGGTTACTTTTTTATTATTGTTTTGATATTAGTAACTTATGACTTGTATCAGATTTGTCATTAAGGGATATTTCTTCATCATTGGATGACTATAATTTCTGCATTTATTCACTTTAATACAGAAAACTCAAAGAATGAAGAAAAGAAAAACTATCAATTCGTTTTTAAAACAAAAGAGCAGACATCGATAAATCAAGGGCATTCTCCATCTAATATTGATATATCAAATTTCAGTGATCAACAACCTAACAAATCTCCTATAATTAATATTGATGTTAGTTCTCTTGAAATAAGTTTGTGTCAAGTATGACATTGAGATACCTCATATGAAAACTCGTTATAAATTTACAGGTCATTCTTGTCGACAAAATAACTCAATCACAGTTAAGCATCACTATCAATTTGATGTATTTATTGCTGTAATAAATTTCCAAGTTGAAGAGTTTGATAGTAAATTCAACTTAAGCGTAGTTGTGCATTAGAACCTAAAGAAAACTTTAAGCTTCTTAATGTTGATCACATCTATCAACTTACTAATAAATTCTATCCTCTTGATTTTGATGCATAAGATTTGCACCACTTGAGAATGCAATTGGATCATTATAAGCTTGAAGTTGCTAGCCATAAAAGATTTCAAAATTTATCAACTATTTCTGAATTATGTTGAAGATTAATTAAAACAAACAAATCAAGAGCCTATAATTTGATTGACAAGTAATTTTTTCTCATTTATTATAGTTTATATATTATAATTATATCATTTACTTTTATATTGAATCTAATATATTTATTTAATTGGTAGGTTGATTCATCTTATTTTAACTCTTTCCATTTCTACAACAACAACGGAACGAGCATTTTCAGCTATGAAATTTATTAAAATAGCTCTTCGTACGGTCATCTATATTGAACGAGAATTGATTGAAAAAATTGATAACGATATAATAATTAATGAGTTTGACTCCAAGAAAATTTGAAGACCATTTCTTCAATAATATTTTTTTTTCTATATACTGTTGAATGTATTGAATATTAATATTTTTATTTCATATTTTTGAAAAATTAATATTCATGTACTTTTTATTTTATTTATATTTTTAATTAATTAATTATATTAATTATATTCGACGATCAACCCCAGATAATTTTAAATCCTGATTACTTTCGCGATCATAATTGTATCATGGACTATTAAAATTAAGGATTGATTAGCCACGAACCATCAAATTGGTAATTTAAAATCATTGAATTGTTGGTTCCGAATTATAGTAGGAGATAGCTGACACTAATAAAGTGATTAGACAGAGTTAATTTATTTGAGTATGATTATATATTAATTTTATTTTAGAAATATGTAAATTTTTAATCAGTCAAAAGTATATACTCTATACTTATTAATATATATTTATATTAAATTAAAGATAAATTTTATTTTTATTTGCTTAAATTGTTTACAACAATCAAAAGGCTTCTTTTATTTTCTTTATTGTGATATTCTAGATTTTAAAAACAAAAAACTCATTCTAAATTTTCTTTTTAAATTATCTTCCTTCCTTCTTTATAAATTTTCTATTTAAATGAGTTGTTTAACAGCAATGCGGAACGATTAAATTTTCAACAAATTACTGAACCAGTTAAAGTTTAGAATATCCAAATCATATATATAAGTTTTAAAATTACTAAATTACATACTATATATTCATTTTATCTCTTTATATTTATCCCTAATCGATTATTATAGTAAGCAATCGATTCGAAATACTATTCATTAACATAGTAAGTCTCGAATCGATTGCTACATTATAGAAATTAATTAAAAAAATTAATTTATATTCAAAAAATTATTATTCTTAATATAATATGTTAAATTAATATTTGAGGGTATATATATAATCAAAGGAAGTAGATAAATATATAAAACTTAATTTCATATCATTACGAGCTCTCTAGATCCATAAGTCAATTTTGATCGAAATTAATTGATAGACTTAAAAACCTCGGAATGATATGAAATTAGATTCTATTTATTCATTTATTTTTTTTTGATTATATTCATGTTCTTAAATATTAATTTGCCTTAATATATTTAGAATAATGATTATTTTGAAAATGAATCAGATTTTACAATTTATGATTTAGGATAGATTTTAAAATTTAAAATTTAGGGTCACAAAATCATTTTCAATTAATTTGTAAAGAGATTGGAAATATTAAGAGAGGCAAAATAGGTATGAGGTATATGATTTAATAATTTTAAAACTTAAATGTGATTTAGATATTTGAAATTTTAATTACGTGGTTATGTAATTTGCAAGTTGAAAAAAAATTAAATTATATTAAAATAAATACCAATATTAAATTAATTTTAATTAGCATCAAAGTAACTTTAATTAATATTACACTAGTTTTTATTAACCTTAAAGCAATTTTAATAATATTTGAATAATTTTGATTAAAATTATTGCAATAGTTTTGACTTTTGATCCATAAAGAAAAGTGTTTTTATGGTAAATTATGATAAAATATTTTTTAATATGGATATAGTTTTAATGATGATGAAAATAATGACTGACCTTTTTAAATTTTGTCCACTTAGCTAAGCTGTAAATTCCCTATCGCTCAGAATATTCGCCTCCTGGCCGCCCAATTCATATGTTCCACATGTCCTCCTACCCACAAGTGAGAAAGAGTTTAAAGACGGCCATCGGCGATGAACGAACGAAATGTGATGGCTTAAGCAATTGAACGGTGTACTGCTTCCATAAAATTGTATTTGTTATGGTTCTTGCACGGGATCCATTACTAAGGAGACGACTAGCAGTGTGACGCTATAACAAACGGGGTTTGTTTCTTCTGTACTGGATTTCCGTGTGGTTGCGGCGTCGTCGGGCATGGAGAGCTCCGCCATCGCCCGCCCCATCGCCTCCTCTCTCTCCGCCCGCCCAGCCGTCCTCTGCCGCCGTCGTCTCCTCACCTCCGTTCGCTCCGATTTGCTTCCTTACTCGTCCGCCCCTCTCTCCGTCCACTGCCGCCCTATCGCTCCCATCCCCCTCCGCCACGGCCGCACCAAGCTCTCTCTTCCCCCAATCCGCGCCTCCTCGGCCTCCGCAGCCTCGGTAAATCCAGAAGTCTCTCCTGCACCCCCGCCGCCTCAGCCGGCCCAGGGTGCGAAGCTCGTTCCCCTCGTGATCTCCGTCGCCATCGGCCTCGCCGTGCGGTTCGCCGTTCCGCGGCCCGTGGAGGTCACTCCGCAGGCGTGGCAGCTCCTCGCGATCTTTTTATCCACGATCGCCGGCCTGGTGCTCAGTCCGCTTCCGGTGGGCGCCTGGGCCTTCATCGGTCTCACCGCCTCGATCATTACGAAGACGCTGACCTTCTCGGCGGCCTTCGGGGCGTTCACCAATGAGGTTATCTGGCTTATCGTGATTTCCTTCTTCTTTGCACGGGGGTTCGTCAAGACTGGACTTGGAGATCGGATTGCGACGTACTTTGTGAAATGGCTTGGAAGGAGTACTTTGGGGTTGTCGTATGGGCTTACCATCAGCGAGGCTTTAATCTCTCCCGCGATGCCCAGCACCACTGCCAGAGCCGGCGGGGTGTTCTTACCTATTATCAAGTCATTGTCCCTGTCGTCAGGGAGCAAACCTGGCGATCATTCAGCAGGGAAGCTGGGTTCCTATCTAGTTATGTCGCAGTTCCAGGTATCTTTTTCTGAAAAGAAAATCTATATTAGATGCTGTAATCGTCATGCAAACTTTTCTTACTGTTAAAAGTTTCGCAAAAGAAAGTTTTTTTTTCTTTTTGCCTTTTGGAAATAGTTATTTGTTTCCTTTGCCTATATTGTTACATCGCATTTATATATATATATATATTAAAGAAGTTGTTCATGTATCCATCTGGACTTTACAAAACTATTGTTTGGGGGTGCAAGATACGGTTATAATACTTAGAGACACTATCAATGAGAGGTTTAGGCATTGTGCTCACTCCTAAGATGCTTCTCATCCATGGGCACATTATTTCTTATGTCTCTGATGATTATCATCATTGTCTTGATGTTTCCATTATTCATCCTTTATTTCAGTAAATATACCTTGTGGTTAAACCATTATCAGTTATTTCTCATTATTGGGTTTCATCAATATACCTGAGATGATTATGTATGTCTTTAGGAACTCGGAAACCATAATCCCTACTGTCACCTCTTTTGGGGTCATGACCAATTTTTATTGGTATATCTGAAGTAGCACTTAACAGTTAATGGTGCAGGTAAGACAATCAAGTTGGCAATATAATGTACATCTTACATATATATAGCAGGACTGGGATATCAATCAAATATTCCAAATCATATAGCATTTTTGTAATGACTAATAGCAAATGCATGATAATAATCTTGAGCATTCTTATGTGCCTTTTCCACATATTAACAAGGGATACACCGGATCTTTGCAAGCATGTAGAGTTCATGTATATACTTTAATGAAATTAGAGCAACTAAAGAGAATTATAAGTGGAAGATATCATTCAATACCATCTTGTATGATCCATGTTGAAATGACAGTTATTAGTTTTTTTTTACCTAAGTTCACTTAAAAAAATTTGAAACCCTGTGGACTTCATTGAGGTTTTCTTTGATAATGTGTTTATATCATCATAGGTCAGGAGCACCTGTTTTGATTGCATCTCTTGCTTTCTTTCTGTGAATTTAGTCAGTTTCTTTTGATGAAATTATTGTTTCCGCCTGATTGTCACAGATCTTGCTTATATTGCTTGCATCTAATATTGAAATGCATGGTTAGTCTTCTCAAGAGCAGTTCTTGGTTTTAGTAAAATATCATATTTGGATAAGGGCCTTAGTGCCACTATTTCTTGCTCTCCTTCAGAATGTGGGTTTCAGAGGGTTAAGTTGTGGATGGAACCTCCTTTGTTATATGACATGCCTGTGCGCACTTTGCTTTCTGTCTTTAAACACTTAACAAGAGCCGTGTTGACTACTGTGCTATCCAATTTTAGCAGTAAGAGGCTGAGTTTTCAGTTCACCTCACAAGAACATTGGCCACCTACATTCTGATTCAATGTTTAGCACAGAATACTTTGCTGGTATCAAATTACTTGTACCAGTTTTTATCTTATATGATGTACAATGACTGACTATTTTCCCTTTTGGTGCAAAACAGGCAGCTGCTAATTCTAGCGCCCTTTTCCTAACTGCTGCAGCTCAAAATCTGTTGTGCCTTAAATTAGCTGAAGAACTTGGTGTTAGAATTTCTGGTCCATGGGTATCATGGTTTAAAGCTGCAAGCTTGCCTGCTGTTGTTTCTCTTCTGGCGACTCCCTATATCCTCTACAAAATATTTCCCCCACAAGTAAAGGATACACCAGATGCACCGGCTTTGGCTACCAAAAAGTTGGAACAAATGGGATCTGTCACAAGGAACGAATGGGTGATGGTTGGCACTATGGTTCTAGCTGTTTCATTGTGGATTTTTGGGTATGCATGTGTCTTACTAATCATATTGCCATTTTATTCCTACAAGGAAATTGCTGCTCTCTCTTACTTGCTCTCTCTTACTCTGCAAGTGATTTTTCCACTATTTTGGTAGGACATGATACTTGAGAGTTGGGCTTTGCCATTATGTCTTAGTATGAGAGTTAGTTTAGTTGGAGTTTCATGTTTTGTTAACATGATCGCATCACTAATACCAGCTATATGTTGATTGTAGAGCAAAATTTTCTTCATTGACTGTGAAATTAAAAAGTGTACATTAATGTTGGCTTATGCATAGAAGTTAATATAGAGAATTAATTTTGAGAAAAAAGTAGATAGACGAGCACGCAACCATAACCTCTCAGTTAAAATCATTGTATTGGTTTACATATTGTAGCTTATATACATAATTGTTCAACAATGTCATTAATTTCCCATTACCTTTCAAGCTTTACTCTTTTAGGAAACATTTCTCATGAGTGATTTTTTTTTTGGTTGTGAAGTGATGCTCTTGGAATATCAAGTGTTGTGGCCGCAATGCTTGGTCTATCTATCCTCCTACTTTTAGGTGTTCTAAATTGGGATGATTGCTTGAGTGAGAAATCTGCATGGGATACCTTGGCTTGGTTTGCTGTGCTAGTTGGAATGGCAGGGCAGCTGACAAATTTGGGAATAGTATCATGGATGTCAAGTTGTGTGGCTAAGTTTCTTGAATCTTTCTCATTGAGCTGGCCTGCAGCCCTTGGTGTCCTCCAAGCATCCTACTTCCTGATCCATTATCTATTTGCAAGTCAGACTGGTCATGTAGGAGCACTGTACTCAGCATTTCTTGCCATGCATTTGGCTGCTGGTGTTCCTGGTGTTTTGGCTGCACTTGCTTTGGCGTATAATACAAATCTTTTTGGTTCTCTGACACATTATAGTAGCGGTCAGGCTGCTGTATACTATGGAGGTACAATCTTATTTCTTCCCCCCTTGTATATTGTTTTGTAGTTATTATATTAAACTTTTTTGTTTTTCTTAGCCAATGTCT
Source organism: Hedychium gardnerianum (assembly GCA_038050645.1). NCBI lineage: Eukaryota > Viridiplantae > Streptophyta > Magnoliopsida > Zingiberales > Zingiberaceae > Hedychium > Hedychium gardnerianum. Next base: position 4,363 of record JBBUKS010503119.1, on the reverse strand, counting down.
ACTGCTCTACATTATGAAGGAATTTTTTTTTTATACTAAATCTGGCTTAAGAAAAGGTTTAGAATTTCAATACTGGTGCCAGTTTCAGTCTCAGATTGGAAAGATGCCTTTTCAGCACCAAGCTGTGCAGAGTTGGTCAGACTTTGCTGACATGATTTTGGAGTAAACTCACCCTATTTCTTCTTCAATTTAGTATGTTTTCTTTTAAAAGCAATAATATAATAACATTTTGAAGAACAACTCAAACATAACAAACAGAAGTAACGTATATAACATACCTTATATGGATAATAGTATTTCTACTAATGTCCCATTAGAATGAGTGTTTTGCATTGATTACTTCGCTGAATACTTGTCTATACAATTACATACCTATCTTATATGGTACATTGTCTCAGCATCTAAACTAAATTAGTTTTAATTTGGATATGAGTGACTTAAATTTGGTTAGATGAAATTTAAATTTGCCTCAATTGATATTGTTTAAAATTACAATTTATATTGCCCGGTGCAGATGGTAAATGGGGTAGTCAGCATACATGGCATGGGTGGAACATGTAACTTTCACCCATACCAGTTGGTTTGTGGTTTCAGAACAAACCAGCACGATATAAAACACACTGCAGTTTAAATACTTGATTTCTTTTACCGATTTAGTTTGAGCTCTTAGTGATAACATATCATTGACATCTGATTCTTACATAGTGTAGTTCTTTTCTCAACTGCAAAATTCTCAACGATGACATACCATCGTCGCCTGATTCATCATTTTGTTAAATTTCCACATAGCAACGACTACAATGTGTTTCTCTGATGCTTGATTAACATGTGTACATTTCCTGTTACTTTTCCTTTGCAGCGGGTTACCTCAAGCTTCCAGAAGTGTTCAAGATGGGGTTCATTGTTGCTTGTGTCAATGCTTTGTTATGGGGAGTTGTTGGCACCTTCTGGTGGAAGTTCTTGGGACTCTACTGAAGCTGCAAAATACATTTCCTGCTGCATCACAGCTGAAATGTAATGTTCCATTCTTTTAGCCTTTCTGATCCCAAAATTTTGGTAGTGGAAAGGATCTCATAATCCCAGAGCAGTTCGAGCCTAATTTGATGTTCCTCTCTCCTTTTGTTTCCCATCTTAACTTCTACATAACGATGCTGATCTTGGGAATAATCTAAATTACTCAAAACTAATGCTTTTATCCTTTGGACAAGGCATTCATCTTTCAGCTATTTATCTTTTCAGGAGTTTCTTCTAGTTTGGAAAACATGGTGAGATGCATTGTTATCAATATATTTTTAATTTTTGCATATTTATCAGATTTCCTAAAAGACACTTTGGGTTTAATTTTGGACTAATTTTTCTTACAAAAAATATATGAGCGGATTCTTAAGAGACTTTGAGTGAGAGGAATACAATGTTTTTTTAAAAAAAAAATAATAAAAAAGGACTATTAAAGAGCTTTTTCTACCTCTAAAATCATTTTTAGCAAGATAACGCATCGCAGGTGTTCCTGGAGTTTTAGTAGGCAGTGTTCATGTGATTTCAGTAGTCCAGTAACGATATTGTAATAGAAATTTCTTGATAATGCAAATTGCCATTTAGTTGGAAATTCATAATGGAAACTTCGCAGGAGTAGGCAAGTGTTTTCCAAATCAATTTTAATTTAATTTAAAAAATAACACTCTTTTCAGTTAGAAACACCTGAACACTACATATAAATTTCAATAATCTCTAATAAGTTTTTTTTTTTGTTCTTATTGTTGATATTTCCTATTTTTTCCCCTGTCCCCCCTAGATTTTTTGACGTGACCATAAAGAAGAATTTCTTGTACTCCTGTTTATTTGGGAGGACAAAAATCAAAACTAAGGAAAGTTTTTGGTGTGGAATTTTTTTTTAGTTTTATTTCATATAAAAAAATGGAGTATTTTTTTTACTATTATCTATTATAAAATAATAGGCGATTTTAAAGAATCCATTATTTTTCAAAATATTTAACAAATATTTTTTCTCCATCACTCAACATTTGTTTGTGACTCCGAGCAACCTTGATTGTCTTGGGCGGTCACATTACGTGGTCGCTTCTCATAAGCCATGGACAATCTTGTGTGGTTGCAAGCCGTAGGTGGCCATGCGTCGCAGCGGCCAACTTGCATGTGCCAACATTAAGGGTTGCCGATATAGAAAATTATAAATATATATATATATATAATTTTTTTTTTCAAAAATTCATTCCTATTTAATATATTTTTATTAAATATAATTAAATTATGAATAAATAATATATATATATATATATGAAATGAAAAAAATTATTAATATAGATGTGATTATGAGAATGAATATTCGATCCTCAAAATATATATATATATATATATATATATTAATTTTGATCGTTAAGTTAAATCGAAAGGCATTCAGAGACTCATTTAAATTCTTCTGTATTTTTAAATTTATTATCTCATTAAATAAAAAATTATTATAATACATAATACTTGAAATTCGAATTTAAATATAAAATCAATTATTTTAAAAATTTAACCGTTGCATCATACTTTCGGACAGATTCCTTTTCTTCCTCTGTTCATATCTCGGAGTAATCATAGCAATATTGTCTGTACTACCTGCTTTATCACCGCTCTTGCGATGGAAAGTATCTTTAAATTGGAGTTTTAGCTCTTCAATTTTCTGTCACAATCCGCATTGGACTAGTTTTTGGGACCAAATTCACTCCGTAAAGAGTAACATCGGATCCTTGCCAAATTCCATCTCCGTCCCTCACCAATCGCACTATCCATAGTTAATACCTTGCTATGTTCTTCCTGGATTACAATCATCACTACTACAACCCTCCCCTTTGCATTTTAGAATAAATTCTGTTATACAATTGATATAAAAGATAGTCTAATACATGAAATTTTTGTCAATATAAAATTTCAAAAAATAATTGAATTATATTGAGTTTATTTTACATAGTTTTATCATATTTGTTAAGATGTTATTTTTACGATTTGAATATGTGATCACGAGATAATAATTTTTTATTATATAATGATATATTCAATGGTGTAGCCACGTTGTGAGGGGGTGTGACCTACCCTTTTGAATTTTTTTTTAAAAAGTAATAATATATATTTGAAAAGCCGCTATTTTAACCGGTCGATTCACTATCATTCGTCATCAAAAAACTAAAATTAATAATATATTTAGAAAACCCTCGACCTAAACTATTTATTGGGACCACTTTTATAAATAAATATCGTGATTTAGAATGTTAAATATTAAAATTTTAAAATAAAATAGATAATAATAAATAGATAAATTAAATCATAGAACATGAAATTAATGAGGGTACTAAATTAAAATTGAATTGGATTCGAACTAAATCCAATGAGTAGGCGTGGAAATATTGATTACGTTGGTTCAATTGGGATTGATTTAGTTAAGTTATGATCGAATCAAATTTAAGGTTTAAACAACTTCGATCAATTTAAAACAAATTATAATATTTTCGAGGAAACTATCTTTCATTTTTTTACTCCCTTTTCCCCTACGCACACTACAGTCCCTCCTTGTCATGTCTTCGCTTATTTCTCTTTTTTATTTTTCACTTTTTCTTCTTTCTTATTTTTTTTCTTCTCTTTTTCTTCTCCAACGATAGTAAACGATAATAAACGTGTAATTTTTTTCTCCACTTTTTAAGTATAAGAGTTCTCTTTTCTTTTCCTTTCTTTTCTCCAACAAGCAAGAAACGTAGCATCAACTGTTGTCCTTTTCTTCATCTTCTCGTATTTTCTAGGATTTTATTGACACCGCAAGAATAATCATATTTTTGTCTTGCTTTGCTTTTTTTGTATCGTTGTCAAGTTCATTGAAGCTAGTCAAGTTTGCTAACAAAGTATTTTCTCTTCTTTATTTTTCTCAAAAGTAACAGTTTTTTTTTTCCAACGAACAATCTTTTACAAATAATTTTTTTTTCTCTTTGTCCAATCACAATAATAATAAGAAGAAGAATAAGTTGTTACTTTCTTCTTTTATATTTCATTAATTAAAATAAGGAGAATTGTAAAATATAAATTTTATTTTATTAGCTTATTAGTTAGGATGTTTATTTAAATTTGAATAGAGGTCTCATATATAAAAATACTAAATATTACGAGCAAATAAAATCATAATTAATTTTTCAACTTTAGTCTTAAATAAATTCTAGGAATTGACGGATCGTTATTTTAATTAGAATTCAAGTTTATGGTCAAAATTTTTGAATTTAAATTATTTTTAATTTTTTAAATTCAAAATTTAATTTTAAATTGTGAAAATCAATCTATTCATATTTGAAATTTTCGAAAATTATCCCTAGTTTAAAAT
>JBBUKS010503111.1:0-14110 GCA_038050645.1 Hedychium gardnerianum | reverse complement strand
GTAGAAGAGGTACTCGGCCTGTGTGAGCAAATCAGCAGCTTTCCTGGCCTCCTTGTACTCCTCATCTACATATCCCTGGTTCAGAACCCTCTGTTGGATCTCCTCTAAGCGGTTTTGTGCCCTTTTAGCCCTCTCTTGAATGTGATGGTAACTTTGATGATTCAGCTGCCGAAGGGGTCGCTTGAGCAATAACAGTTTTTGTTTCAATCTGTACTGAGCCGCCCCATGTGTAATAACTGAATTTGCCTGGGTCCAATTATCCTCCACAAGTTGGGTAAAATCAGGGTGCGTGGTCCACATGTTATAGAACTTGAAAGGCTTTGAGTATTGTCTTCTAGGTTCCAAGATTGAGACTAGGCACACTGCATGATCTGAGAACGTCCCCGGTGGCCTGAAATCTGCATAGCTACTTCTATCCTGCTCCAACCATAGTTTATTGACCATAGCCCTATCAAGTTTGGAGACTATCCTTCCGTTTGTCCATGTGAACTGCACACCAGTGGAGTGGAGGTCCTCCACACCTGCCATGAGAGCGAATTCCTGGAAATCTGCTGTAGTGTATGTGGTGACATCCATCCCTCCCTGTCGGTCAGCTGGCGAAAGAGGAGCATTAAAATCCCCCATAAGTAACCAGGGCATGTCCATCGTGTCTGCAAGTTGTTGTAGCCCAGCCCACAAGTGTTTCCTGTTTGATATTGTGAGTTCTCCATACACGAAGGTCACTGCATAAGAGGTCCCTGCAACCTTATCTTGGATGGTCGTATGGATGAACTGTTCCTCCCATTGTTTTATCTCTAGGGTAATGAGGTGGGGGTCCCATATAAGTAGCATTCTACTCCTGAAGTTTCCCACTAGTTGTTGTTCAGCTTCCCATCTTTGAAAGGATGTTGCTCTTAGTTTTTGGAACTGTTGTGTTGTTAGCTTGGTTTCCAACAGACATAGCGCACTTAACTTTTGTTTCAAAAGGAGGTTCACAACTTCCTTCTGTTTGAGGCCCTTGTTTAGGCCTCTAATGTTCCATGTGCCTATCTTCATATTTGTTTAGGTGGCAGATGCCTCCTAACACTACATTTATTCCCTGCCCTTTCCTGATTCTCTTTATCAACAGCCTTTACCCTTTCTTCTCTCTCTGCAGTAGCTACCTTGCTCAGAGGATGGCTTTGTGCTTCTTGATTCTGTGGTTCTGATTCAACCTGTTTTAAGCCCTGACCTCCCTGGTGCCACTTGGCAGCTTCCAGTCCTACAATCAGAGGCTTAACCCCTTCAAATTATGCATCCTGTGCATCCACTTGTTGCCTTTCTGCTGGCCTAAAAGAGTGATCTGTGCAATTCTGTTCAGTCAAGTATGAGGTTGGGGTATTGTTGTTCTCTTGCGTGCCCTAGTTTGGATACCTTCCTCGATTTGGTTACTTGCTTGTTGGCCCCCATAATTCATTATTTTCCTCCTGCTGAAACTTTCATTCATATCAGAAATGGCACTAAAGGAGTTGTGTAGTCCTATGCCTTGTGTAGGCTGAGTTGCTGTAGTTGAGTGGCCTTGAGCTTGTTCTTCCAAAGCAATCCTTTTTTTGCGAACCCTGCCCCTGGTTTGATACCCAGGACTGCTGCCTTGCTCCTGTTGAGAAGAATTTTTGATAGAGGAATGCCTTCTTTGACCACAACTGTCCTTGTGCAGGTTCTCCAAAGCAGTGGCTGTTTTTTTTCCCTGCTTCCTCCTGGTGTATGGGACTGAGTTTCCTGTGGCTTTTGTGTCAGTGCCCATATCTAATTCTGAGTCTTCTGTATCAGTGCCATTTGTTGAATCTATTTCTGAGTCTGATGTGGGGAGATGAACCTGTCCTACTGAGCATAGCCTACTGGTTCTTTGTGATTTCCTGGTTGTGGCCAGATCTAATGCAGGTCCCTTTAGTGATTGTGCCCTGACCTCAAGTGCTGAGTCCACCTTTGTTGTTGCTGTTGAGGCTACTGGTTCTTCGTCTGCAGTTGGTGCTTCATGTATGGTGGTTGTGCTTTTCACTATGGCAGTACTATTAGGTTTATCAACCAGCAGAGGTTTATGAATGTGTGCTTCCCTCCCTATTATTGGTACAATCCCCTCATCATTTGGCACTGCCCTATTTGTTGAAACCTCTACTGTTGCGACAGTTTGTGCCAGTTTTAGATTGCATGGTGGGGTGTGTACTAGAGCTAGGCTTGTAGCTGTATTTGGTTGCAGTGCCATAGATTCCATAAGGAGATCTGAAATTGGCACCAGCTTGCTGTCTGCATTGATTTCTGCACACTGCTGGCTTTTTGAATTGGCTGAGGAGACTGAGCATTTTGGACCTGTTGTGTGGTAGTCACTATAGTTGATGTCTGATCCCTTGTCAAGGCACCTTCTTTGAGTAGCTGTTGTGGCCAGTGCATCTGCTAAAAGATTCCCATATCTTGAGCGTGTGCGAAAACCTGAAATTGTGCCACTGTTTGAGTCTGTGCCAGGAATTACTGATACTGTCATTTCTGATGGTGGTAGCCTTGCAGCTGCTACAAAATCCTTTGTTGGGTCAATTGTCATGGTTGAGACCTCTGTTACCAGCCCTATAGCTGGTACTTTCTCCAGCCCAATGCCTAGTATTGGTACAATCCTGAACTGCTCTCTCATTTCTGATATGCCTGTCAGGTTCTGATCTAAAACCTCCACTGCCAAGTTGAAACCTGGGAATACAGGTGGACCTGGCCCTGTATCAAGAGTACCAGAATGTGGAGAAAACCCTTTTACCACGTCTGAGGGTCTGTTTTGAATACTAGAGCTGGCGATTGGGCAGAGTCCCTTCCCCACATTCATTTCTGAAGTTGTGCCATTGGCCAGGTCTGTGCCAGTCCCTGATATTGTGCCACTGTTTGAAACTATGCCCAATGGTACCGATATAGCCCTTTCTGCTGCTGATGCCCTGATTTCTTATGCGATAGACTTTGTTGATCCAACTCCTCCTGCCTCTATATCTACTGCTGCTGATGCAAAGTCTGAACCTGTGATTGCTGAACTGTCTAAGCAGCCAGGGCCTTCTGCATCTGTTCTTGCAGGACCTATAACTGTGCTGGGTGGAACTGAGGCTGCCAAATCTAGTATTGCTACCCTGTTAGCTGATGTTGTACATGTGGCTGAAACAGCTCCAAACCCCTATTCTGCAGCTGCGACTTGTGCATGCCCTGATTCTGCAATTGGAATTGGGTTTCGCCTAGACCTTCCTGAAACTATTGGGTCTGTTCCAGTGTTTGGGGCACTCGGGGATTGCTTGGTACCAACCAGTACTGGAGAGCACTTCTCTAAGACCCTCGATGCAGCAGTATCCGCCGGAGCTACCCTAGTGTTCCTTAACCTGGTGACACTCTGCTCAGAAACCCCAGCGATAGCAGCAGTGTGCTTCCTGATGTCTTAATTGGTTTGAACTAGTCCAGGTGTTGTCCCTGCAGCTATACGGGAACCTTGCACGACCCCGGGTGAGTCTGTACCAGTTGCTGAGCGTAGCGTGTATGCATTAGAGCCAGAACGAGCAAGTGTCGATTTCTCAGAAACCTTAGAAACAGTGTTTGCGACCATGGATGGATCTCTGTGCTTTGGTGTGGCCTGCCCAATTGCTAGGCTATGGTTCTGTAGGGGTTGAATTGCCTGGAATGACTGCTTCCCTTGATGGTTAGGCTCGATTGCGCCTGAGCTTGGCACGAAGACGGGTGAGACAGTATCAGAAAGCAATACAACAGTATCAGAGACAGTATTAGTATCAGAAGTGCAGTGCTCTGTTTCTGGAATTGCTGGCATGGCTTGAGCTTTCCTCTTCTTCCAGGTAGTTTGAGCTGGCGAGTGTCTAGCGGTCTGCCATTGGTATCCCATTTGCTTATCAGACTCCATGGTTGCTAGACTAGCATGCGTGCCTGCTGTGGATTGCTTCCCTGTTGTGGATTGTATCATTGCTGCAGAACCCTTTTCCATTTCAGAAGATGCCTGTGTCAGTGCTATGATCACTTGTGTCGTTGAGTACGTTGCCGTAGGGTGCTCGCGAGTTGTAACTGGCCTCCGTTCATCCATCGACCCCCTATCACAGGCAGACTGATGGTGTCCTAGCCGTCTGCATCCTGTACAGAGCTTCAATACCGCCTCGAACTGTAAGCCCAAGGTTACATCTCGACCATCAGGTAGGGTGGCCTCTACGGTGACTGGAATCTTCTTCGTGATGTCCACCTCGACCAAAACCCTAGCGAAGCTGATTCTTCCCCTAGCCTTGGTGATTCCAGCGGCTCAGCAAATCTCCGACCGACTTCTCTTTACCACTGTGTGACTGGTTAATAGTTGTTTGTGATTGCTTGTATTATGCTGCCTTTGTCTGGCTTCTGTGTATCCTGCAAGAGGGCCCTGGTACTTTCACTCTCTTGGCACTCCGTGTAACCCTGCAGCTCCGCCCGCTTCGCCAGCAATGCTCAGACGGACGGGGTGTAATTGGTGAGGTGACTAACTCCAGCGCACTCGTCGGAATTGGTTATGTTCCTCATTGTTGTCGATAGTGTGGTTGGCGGTAGGTGGCCAAAAAAGCCCCAACAATGGTAGGTAGGTGGTGGTGCATGGCCGGAAATGGTGGAGGATGGCCGGAAATGGTGGAAGATGGCCGGAAATGGTGGAGGATGGCCGGAAAATGTTAGAGAGAAGTTGGAGCTTCTCACTCTAGTGCAAATCCAGCCATATATGTAAAGGTCTTGTAACTCTAGAAATTGGATAAGTCTCGATGTTCTTTGTCACTAAGGGCATAATAGTTCGATTGAATGAGAATCTTTTGTCACTAAGGATCTCCTGATTATCCAATCTAGTAGTAACCTTAACATAGAAGTAAATCACCTAAATCTGCATGCATTACTCACATACATATTTTGTCAAACATGTACAAGACACAACACATATAGCACAAGAGGTAAACATCTCATAGAAATAGAAAATTGGTATATCCATAGTTTGTACATTATCAATCACATCATAGTTATTTTCTAACCCTAGAATGCGAAGGATCTACTCCATGAATAAGGAGAGAAAGCACGAAGATAAGAAATGAAACGTTCAAGTCATAGTATAGAGAGAAGAGGTAAGAAATGATTAGTCGGATGTCGTCTTGGTCTTCGGGAGCGCTCTCCTAGCTCGGATGATGGATGGAATGGAGGAAATCGCTTCAGATCATCGATGAAATCTCTAAAAATGAAGTGATCATTGGACCTTGTGTTCTCCCTAGAAGGGAAGAGCACCCCCCCCCCTGAAGGAGAAAATTAGCTTTTATAGGCAAGAGGCACGACCCCTGCTTTTCTGACACACGATCATACCTTGGAGGCACAGCCTGGTGTTGAGGTAGGTTGATCTGGAGGCACAACCATGCTTGGGAGGCACGACCAGATGTTGAGGAAGGCTTATTTGGAGGCACGACCAGATATTGAGGAAGCATGGCAGGCTAGACACAATCATGCTTTTTTAGGCACGGCCCGTCTAGGTCTTCCCAGGGTTTTCACATGGCCATGCCTAAGAGCATGGCAAGGGCCTTGGTTCCTGCTGGGGCTGAGGCATGACCGTGCTTGGGAGGCATGGCTAGTGTCTTGGCCTTGGCTGCTCTCGCTCTTCTTTTCGCTCCGCTTTTCCTTTAAGCTCCATTTTGACTCAAAAACGCATCATGTCAATGAAAATAAAGAAAGAGAAGATCTCCGAATAATGTGAAGTAAAAATCATTATAACATAATAAAATGGTGTGTGATAATGTAGATCATGTCAATGAAATGTAAGTAGATGTATAATATAAAGTGTCTAAAAGCATATATAATCTACGCACATCACACCCCTAGACTTAAAATTTTGCTTGTCCTCAAGAAAAAACCTGCAATCTAGATTCACGTGGCAATGAGGTGCATCATAATCCCTAGTGATTCACGTTGATCCTATCCTATAGTTTCATTGGTGAGCATGATACAAGGATTTGTTTGAGGATGGCCTAAGTAATAGTTCTTTGTTCTTGGTGCAAATGAGTGACCTAACATTTCAAGTGTCAACTCTCAAGCCTAGTCAAGTCGTCATCTAACCATGTTTCTTATGCTCCCGGCAATAGGCACTTACCTGTCACACGCATGGTTCATCTTTCTCAAATTATATAAGGTCTCAAAGGATAGATCGGATCAAGAGAAACGTAACAATTATTTCCCCAGTAATCTAACTCGGTCTCATAGGGGTAACTTGTTAGTTTCCACTCATGACAACTATTTTTTATCCCTTTTTTTTGGTGCTTAGGAAATGAAACACGGAAGTCAGAAAAGTCAAAATCGGAGTGACCCGTATCGCCGTAAGCGAATGAATGTCTAGTGGGTTCAGTAGCGAGTTTGACTCCATGAGAGGAGGATGCCAGGGGATCCTCGGGGGTGGGAGCGATGTGAATAGGGGGATCACGAATAATCCAATTGGTGGGATTTCTAATTGAAGTGTGGTCGAGAATTAGGAAGAGGTAGAGGCCACCTGTCTTTCTTAAGGAAACAGTATCCTTTATTTTCTCAACGAATCATGTTTATCGTTAGACAAGTGTCTAAGTCAATCCTGGAGTTGTCATATAAAACCTCTAACCCATATAACTCGCAACCCAAGTTGACGGCAATGTGTGTGATATACCCTTCAAATGCAATACTCCCTGTAGACGCTCTACCCACCTTTGCAAAGGCTTGGAGAAAATAGTAGCTTGAATCAATGTAGACTTCATTCAACATCACCCAAAAATAATAAAGATCGATCTTCCTTATTACACCGTCACTCTTGGCCTGACCAAAGATGATCTTACTCATAACATGGTATAGATAACGAAGAACGGGGTTTTACAACTTAAATGAACAATCGAATACATGACTACCTTCATTGGGAAAACCAAAGAAATTATTGAATTCAATTAGAGACCACTCAAAATTTTGATTTAGAAGACGAAAAGAAATTTTTCCTTCGTCATTAGAGAGGTGAGTCTCTATCGAATTGAGGAATTATAGGGTTAATTTAGGGTAGGTTGGATAATTCATATTCATAAAGTTAGTTCAACCTATGTTGTAAATTTAGCCAAGGGGAAGAGAAAAGGAGGTTTTTGAAGAGGGAGATAGCTTGGATCTTGTTTGGAGAGGAGAGTTTGTTAGGTGGAGGAGAGGGAGGAAGAAGAAGAAGAAGTGAGGGAGAAAGGAGGGCACGACCATGTGGATTAGGGCTCATAGTCGTGCTTTGGGGCTTAAATGCCCAAGGGGTCGCCACACGGTCATGTGGGAAAAACATGGCCGAGGCTTGAGGGGTTACTGATCCCTTCACATGACCGTGTGGGAAAAAGCATAGCCGTGGTTTGAGTTTTTTTTTTATTAGGTAGAGAAGGGGCCATGTGGGAAAAAAATATAGTCGTGTCTTGAGAAGTTGAACTGGGAGCACGGCCGTGCCTCTGAGCACGAACTGGACTTGAGAGATTGTTGATGGATGGACACAGTCGTGCCTCTAAGCATGGCCTAGGCTTGAGAAGCTGTTGTTCGAGGGGCACGACCGTGTGTTGAGGACACGGCCCATGCTTGACTCCTGATGATGGGGGAGCACGGTCGTGTGTTGAGGTACACGGCCGTGTGGGGCAAAACTCCACAATTCCTGTTTCTTCTCCTAAGGCCCTGCCTTAGCTTCTTCTCCTTCTATTGGCTCTCCACGGCCGTGGAAACTCCATGGCCAGCTCGTGTGTGCCTATAAACCTATAAAAAAAAATAAAAACAAAGAATAAAACTCAAACAAAGATTAAAATGAAGAAACTAAAAGCTACATCTAAAGTGAACTCTTGGCCTCTCAAGAAGCGCTCATTTAAGGTCACGAGCTCGACCCCTAATTTGGCTCAACTGGGAGCCTTTGCCATGAAGGGGTTGTGTTCCCCTCCTCCATGGTCATCTTGGCCTGGAACCTTTCTCTCCATCCTAGCTTTCGCCAGGATGATGTACTTTTTAGAACTAGATCCATCCCTTTTTTTCTTACCATCAGAGTATGATTCTTCTGGTGGCTTTTCCTTTTCTTTTAGAGATTTCTTCTTGGTCTCTACTTGTTTGACTTCTTCATACCTGTTATATTCATGAGATATAAGCAGAGTATAAGAGGCATTAGATAAATCAAAGTAAGCTCTATCTTCTCCCACTGCCAATGAGAGCTTATGATCTTTCATGTCAAAGATTGCTCCGGCAGTGGCCAAGAAGGGTCTTCCTAAGATGATGGGGATCTTAGAGTCCTCCATCTGTAGGACTACAAAGTCGGTAGAGACTATAAAATTTTCTACCTTAACTAGCACATCCTCTAGAATATCCAATGAGTATCTATGAGAGTGATTTGTCAGTTGCAGTGTCATTGTTGTGAGTTTCAAGTTTTTCAATCTCAAATTATTACATAAAAAAGAGACATGAGGCTAACACTAGCCCCCAAATCATAGAAAGTTTTTTGAATAGTAGTCGTCCCTATGGTGCAGGGAATGGAGAAGCTTCTGAGATCCTTCAACTTAGGAGGTATTTGATTTGATATGAGAACAATGCACTCCTCAGTTAGGGCTACCTTCTCGCCGCCATCTTTCTTTCATCTGGTTGATAAAATTTCCTTCATGAATTTGGTAAACTTTGACATTTGTTGCAGAGCGTCCACAAGAGGGATCTTGATGCATAGTTCTTTAATCTTCTTCAAAAATTTGTCAAATTCCTCATCCCTTTTAGCAACCAAAATCCATTGAGGGAAGGGTATCGGCGGTACATAACTACCCATTATGCTTTTCTCAATCGGTTCGTTATTCTCGATTTCTCCTTGGATGTGCTGATTCTGTGGGAGGGGGAAGGAGTCGACTCACTGATCGACGTACGCTTGACCCCTTGTAATGTACTAGTCACTTGGGGTTGCCCCAAGGTTTGTCCGCTTCTCAGTTCTATGAGATTGCAGTGCTCAACTAGAATTTATTCTGGCTTTCCTTGAAATGACCCTTGTGGTCTTGAGGAGGAACTAACTACTTGTGCAACTTGATTATCAAGAATCTTCAGATGATTCTCAACACTGTCCATCCTTCCACTGAGTCTCTTAATATCATTTCTCATTTCTAGCTGCATGGCTTGCATCTCCTCAAGTATCTTTTCTAATTTTGAAGGTAGTTGGTTCTGTTGATTGCTAAAGGATTGCCCCCCTTGTTCTTGATTGTTTCTATAAGAGAAGTTTGAATGATTCCTCCATCCGGGATTGTAGGTGTTTGAGTATGGGTTGTTGGGTCTTTGATTGTTGAAGTTGCCAATCGCATCTAGTTGTTCAATTTGGGCCAATTGTGTAGTAATGGCCCCAGTTGGCAAACTTCTTTGGTATACTCCAAATCCCCACATATCTTGCAACCTGAACTGATAGCATTCACCGGATTGGTCTTCATACTCTCGAACTTCTTGGTGAGGGTGTCCATCTTGGCTGAAATCAAATCCAAAGTATTTACTCCATGTAGTCCAGGGATCTTTATCGAGTTACCTCTTTCAAATGCCCTCTGATGATGGTTGAGTGCTACACTCTCTATGATCTCTTCAACTTCATTAAGGCTCTTATTCATTAAGGTTCTGCCAGTTGCGGAATCCAAGAATATCTTTGTCTGATAGCTATTACCATTGTAGAACATGTGTATCACTAACCATGTTTCCAATCTATGATGGGGGCATTGTAAAAGAAGTCCTTTAAATCTATCTCATGCTTTATAGAGGGACTCTCCTTCTGTTTGTCTAAAGATGACAATTAAATTCCTCATATGTACAGTTTTACTTGGAGAGAAGAACTTCTCCTAGAATACTTGCTCACATTGTTCCCAGGAGGTGATGCTGTTAGGTGGCAAAGAATTTAGCCAAACTTTCGCTCAATCTCTTAATGAAAATCCAAACAACATCAATCTTATGGCTTCAGTTGCTACCCCATTCATTTTCATAGTGCCACATATTTCATAAAATGTTTCCAAGTGTTGGTTGAGGTCCTCATTGGGTCCACCCACATATTGGTTCTACTGCACCATAGATATAACTGCTGGCTTAATTTCAAAGTTATTTGCCTCAATGGACGGTCTAGTGATGCTAGACCTGAGGCCTCTTGCATATGATGTTGCATAGTCTTTTAGCGCTTTGTTTGTCATTTCTGATTGACTTTGCTCTTTTTTTGGTTGACTCTACAGATTTCTTTTCCTTCTTGTAAATGTTCTGTCTATTTTCGGATCAATAGGTAATAGATTTTCTGCAATTCTGCGCATATAAGAGAAAGTCCCAAATCAAGATTTTGTGCGAAAAGAAAGAAAGAATATGGAATATGAAAGCAAGAAAGGAAAATACAGTATTTTTGGATTATGTATATGAAAGTAAATAAAAATATAGTATTTTTTATTTATGTATATATGGAAATAAAATTATAATATTTATGGGTTATGTATAGTGTAAGCAAAAACTATTCACAAGCAAGTAACATATAGATTTTATTAATAAAAGAGGAAATAAATGTCTAGGCTGACTAAATCACTTATCACTAATATTAATCTCTACAGTCCCTGGCAACGACGCCAAAAACTTGTTATGTTCCTGCAAGTGCACGATTACGTCATCAGTAATATAAAAGATTATTGATCCCACAAGGACTGAGGACTAACATACTAGTGAGTCTATGAAGCAAGTAGCAAGACTAATCAAAATGTTGATGAAAGCTTGTGAACTTAAGAAAGAGAGAGGGAGAGTGTGTGTGAGAGGTCAAGGTCTAAGAAGAAGTGAATGCTAGAGAGTTGGAAAAATTAGTTTCAGAAGCAATTTTAGGATTTTGGTTTCACTATAATGCTAGGTAATATCCCTAGGATATGTTCATCTCCTTATTCTCCATACTTACACCTATGGAGCAAAGGATTAGTCCCTATTCAAGGTCTTTTGACCCTAGAAGTGGGTAGTATCAATGTCCTTTGTCACTAAGAGCATAGTAAATTCGGTTGAATGAGTATTCTTTATCACTAAAGATCTCTTAATTATCCAGTCTATTAGCAATCTTAAAATAGGAACAAATCCTTCACATCTACATGCATTAGTCACATACACATTTCGTCAAATATGTAGTAGGCACAATGCACATAGAACAAGTAGTAAATATCTCATTGAAATAAAGAAATTGACATATCCATAGTTCATACATTACCAATCACATTATAGTTACTCCCTAACCCTAGAATGCAAAGTATCTATCCATAAACAAGGGAAGAAAGCACAAAGACAAGAAAGTAAACATTCTACATGCTAATCTAAAGAAAGGGGGAAGAAATGCTTAGTTGGATGAAATATTTGTCTTCGGGAGTGCTTTCCTTGCTTAGATGATGGATGGAGCGGAGAAAACGGCCTCGGATCATCGGTGGAGAGCCTTATAAATGGGGGTGGCTGGACCTTGTGGGTTCCCTTCAAAGGAAGAAAACCCTCCTCTCATAAAGGGAAAAAAAATCCCTTTTTATAGGAAGGGGGCACGACTCCTGCCTTCTAGACACACGATCGTGCCTGGAACGCATGACCATAAGCTGAGGTTCCTATTAGCTAGAGGTACGACTGTGCTTGGTTGGCACAACCCCTGTCTAAGAAGGCCCGGGAGGCAAGGCATGGTCGTGCCTTTTGGGCACGACCCTTGGTTGAAGTCTCCCAGAATCACACACGGTCGTGCCTGGTAGGCACAACCATGGCCTTGGTTCTTGCTGGGGCTAAGGCACGGTCGTGCCTGGATGGCACAGCTAGAGGCCTTGGCCCTTGCTGCTCTGTATTTTGCTCTTCTCTTCATTTAAGCTCTATTTTGCTCCGAAACACGTCCTGTCCAAGAAAATAAAGAAGGAGTAGATTTCCAAACAAAGTGGAGTAAAAAGTATGACAATAGGAGAAAATAGGATATGATAATGTAGATCATAATCAATGAAATGTAAGTAAATGTGCATCATAAAGTATCTAAAAACATATATAATCTACGCACATCAGAGCCATATATAATCGATCCGGACTAGGTTACAAGGCTAATCATGATTTAAATCATATTTATCAATTGTAAATCGAAAACCTAGAAACCAAGACCAAACATGAGGTCCCTAAAGCAAGCTTGATTAATTAAGTTGGACCAAACCACTATTAGAAACGCAAGGGTCAAATCCATTACCTAAATAGACATTATTGAGGTTATGACCCATGGGGAGTCAATAGAAAAATCTATCTTTTCTTGATCTGCATGTTTGTCTGATTTACTATTTTATATGTCATGCTTAGTTTATTTTTATGCTTAATTTAGAACGGCTAAAAAGATTGGTTGAATTTGATAACCTATCATCGGAAAGGGTTTGGATGTAGTAAGCTAAGGAAACTATCTTGAGAGCATGTTTATGTTGAATCATATGTATTCTACCTAGTGCAATCAACTTAGTGGATATAACTGAATTTATTCCAGTCAGACATGAGCTAGTTAGACCAAAACTTAGTATTAAGTACTGTGGGTTGATTGTTTTGGTGAAGTTTTGTCTTAGGCACGTGGTTACTTTAATGATATCCTAGTGATTTACCACATCTTGGAAGCTTATGCTAAAAACATCGACTTGTGGTACCCAAAGTTAAGTTTCAATCTAACACAAATTCAAACAACTATTTTTAAAATAAACCAAATTCTTAACCATCTCACTACAACTATAAGGTTTCCATGTTTGAAAATCTACAAAGGGGTGAGATGTTGAATCAAATTAAATTAATAGATTCCAAACCAAAATTTATTAATCTACTTAATATTAATTAATTAACCAAAATTAAATTCTTAATCTAATTAATCTACTTAATCTTAATTAATTAACCAAAATTAAATTCTTAATCTAAGTAATCTACTTAATATTAATTAATTAACCAATATTATATTCTTAATCTAATTAATCTACTTAATATTAGTTTAATTAACCAAAATTAATTTTATATTAAACTTATTTAAGTAATCGAATTTAGTTAACCCTAAATTAACTAACTAATAAATCTAGTAACTCAACAGATTAAACCAAATTAATCAAGCTAATTAATTAATCTAAATAATTCAATTAAACTTATCTAATTAATCTTAATATTAGTAATTAATTGAATCAATTAAACCAAGTTTAATTAATCCAACTAATTATTTAATCAAATTCACTTAATTAATTAATCTTATTAAATTCGATTAATAAGTAATTTAATAAACTTAAATTAATAAGTAATTTAATAAACTTAAATTAATAAGTAATTTAATCAAATTAATTAATTTTATCTAATGTGTTTAATATAATTAATTAATCTAACTAATTTAATCTAATTGATCCAATTTATTGAATCTAAGTAAATAAACCTAATTAGTTAAAATACCTATTTAATTAATTCAAAATTTACTTAAATAAATTAAGTTTACTCTATAGTTAACAAAAAATTAACTAAGTTAATAAAACTTAAAACCTTAATTAAATTAAATTAAATTAATTAAAAACATTAACTTAATTAAAACTTAAACATAATTAAAACTTTAACATAATTTAATCAACTTAAATTAATAAGTAATTTAATCAAATTAATTAATTTTATCTAATGTGTTTAATATAAAACTTAAACATAATTAAAACTTTAATAAATTAAATCCGAAATTAAACATAATCAATTGAGAAAATAAATCAAGTTAATTTGAATTAAAACTTGAAACTAAGTTAATAAAATTCCTACAACTCAATAAAAATCCATCTCACAAAGAAACTATAGGAATACCATGATTGATAACTTAGATTGGGTGAGATGGAATAATTAGGGTGAAATCCATCAATCAATCTTAATCATAGAAGTTGGGTACAAATCAAAATATTTTATGTGTAGGAACATAAATATTTGGACCAATGGATATTGAATAGTGGATGCTCCAGACACATGACTGAGGACAGACTGATGTTTACAAAATTAAAATTCAAGAACTTAGGATCAGTTGCATTTGACAACAATGAAAAACTTAAGGTAATTGGAACAGGTAATATCGAGTTAAATTCTGATTTTATTATACGCAAAGTACTACTAGTAGATC
>JBBUKS010503091.1:0-14112 GCA_038050645.1 Hedychium gardnerianum | reverse complement strand
AACAGTCTAACTTTAACCTTTGGTCATACATCAAAACCTTAGGGTTTGACTTGTAGTGCAAATTGCACCAACACATTCGATCACTCTTGATATGCTCTAAATTTTCCCGTGAGCATCCGGTCACTTTTGACCTACTCCGGACCTCCCCTCAATTTCGTTCAAGACCACCTCATATGATATCTAGTTTTGACTATGACTTTGATACTACTTGTTAAGATCGAAAGAATTCATATATCTTCACAATGATATAATATTATTCACTTTGGTTAAAGTCTTAGTGATTTTATTCTTAGATTCTCTATCCAAAATAATTCATATTAATGAAAATATATTTTATGATTTTTTTAGTATATTTTTAATATGAAATTTTAATTGTATGCTTAATATACACTAAGCTTGATCAATCATAAATTGAAAATAGTAACATTAGCATGGGAATTTCTTATTGAATTTTAACTATCTATCAAGTTACTACAACATTCAATAATGGTTGTAATAAACATTCACCATGTCATATTCTTAAAAAATATATCATTAACAGGCATGTAAAATTGAAAACTGACTTGAGGTATTTTTTCTGGTATTTCAAAAAAAACTTTTGAGCACTTTGAAGGAAAAAAGGGCTTCGAAGAAAAAGGGGTTATTTTCTGTGGTCGATTAAAATTCGATCACAAATTTGGGATCGAAATTAAATTTGATTTCAAATTAGCGATTGAATTTTATTTGGTCATAGATATTTGGCCCAAATTAAATTTGTTTGATTTTTTTTGTGATCGAATTTAATTTGATCGTTAAATTTGGAACTAAATTTAATTTTGATCGCAAACTTTGCGACTGATATTTATTTCGATTGTAAATTAGTGATCAAATTCAAATATTTGGGCCAAATTAAATTCGTTCGATATTTTTTGCAACCGATAGTTTATTTAGGTCACAAGATAGCCATTGAAAATAAATTCAGTCATTAAATTTGGAAATAAATTATATTCGATAGAAATTTCATGATCGATATCTTCGCTAATATACCTATCGAAATATAATATCAATCATTAATTATCGACCGAACTTAATTCAATCCCAATATCAACGAACGAAAATATAATCAATCACTAATTTACGATTGAAATTATTTCGATCATAAATTAGTGACCGATATTATATTTCGATCGTTATATTAGCGATCGAAATATATTCAATCGCTAATTAAGAAAATTCTTATAGCGAGAACCACCTCCCCTCATTTGGGACGTTTCTTGTTGCTTCATGTCAACTGAGAGTGGTGAGGACATTTAGTTATTCTACCCTAATTGGTGGACGATATTTGAGTTTTAGGAAGTCATAATCACTACAATTTGTTTCTCTCAATCAAATATATTAACCTTGAAAAAAAGAGCAAGTTGTAAGAAATGATTTTGATGACAAAAGTAAAATCGTCATCTCGACGGCTCTTTTAGGATGACTCCTCACTATCCGAAAAAAAGATAAATCATAGGTGACTACCAACTTTTGAACAATGATCATTATATAGGAAAAAATAGAAACTTGATAAATATTATGCTATCAAAGATTGACCTTTAGATCTCTTGATGATAAAATTTTATGCAATAATCATACACTCACACATGTAAGAAATGATCTCGATGGCACTTATAGTAGCCGGTGGGGGTATTGAGATATTAACAACTACGTCTATTTACAATATACTGTCAAACAAATCATCATTTACCTGACAATGCCTGTGGATTTGTTTCCTCGTGCATGTTGTTGTGTATGTTTTGAAACACGAGCCGGATTGTCGAATTCATGATATTAATTTCAACTGAATTGATTGAAAATTGTTTCAATTGGAACATTGGAAAGCCGGTTTGAAAAATAGCATATTGAAACTCCTTTAGGTTTGATTATTTCAATTAATTGAATCAAATTTAAATATTTAATACTAATTAAAAAAGTAAAATAAAAAAAATAAATTTGTCCCTGCATAATAATATAGTGGTGGGGCGTTTTCTCGATTTTTTAAATATTCAAGGATTGAATTTTAATTTTGATAAATTAACGAACGGTTTACTATGATACTTTTTGATTTATTTTAATAATTAATATTTGTTTTATAAAATCAAATTAATCATCCAAAATTAATCAATATAAAATAAATATATCTTGACAACTAAAAAATTGAATACACATTATAATGATTGAATATTATAACGATGGAACGGGGGATAAAATAAAAAATAAATATGATAATTAAAATTTTAAAAGTTAAAGACATC
The DNA here is from genome assembly GCA_038050645.1 of Hedychium gardnerianum. NCBI lineage: Eukaryota > Viridiplantae > Streptophyta > Magnoliopsida > Zingiberales > Zingiberaceae > Hedychium > Hedychium gardnerianum. Next base: position 11,839 of record JBBUKS010503091.1, on the reverse strand, counting down.
TCTTAAAAATTTCACAACTTTATATTATTGAATTTTTAAAGTTTCATCAATTAATAATATAATCGATATCTATATGAATAATTACTTTAACATATTTTGAGGTCAATTTTTATAAAATCAAATTAATCATTCAAAATTAATTGGTGCAAACTAAATATTTAATGTCAACTAAAAAATTGAATATAGTATTATAATAATTGAATATTATAATGATGGATAAGAGGGATAAAAAAAAAAAATTATGACAATTGAAATTTTAAAAATTAAATACATCTTGTAAAAATTCTACGACTTCATCCTTTCTGGATTATTGATTTTTCTAAATTTCATTGATTGACGTGGTTTATATTTATATAAATAATTATTTTAATAAATTTTGAAATTATTTTTTAATAAATATAAAATATTTTATTAAATATTTAAATTGCTCAAGTAAAGGACAATTATGTAAGACAAATATCTTTTAAATTTATCCTTGTTTGGAAGAATATGAATCGTTTTAGAAAAATCAGTAAGGATCACCTTTTCCTCCTGTTACTTACTAACTTAACTAAGAAAACGGGAAAAGGGGAAAACTTTGCCGTACAGACCGCAGGCATCGCAGTCGCGGTCTGGATGTGACTGCATTTTTATGATCAACGAATGTACGCAATCGTAAAACATGACTGCATTTGATTAACATGAAATTGGTTCCTTCCCAACGCCATCGAACGGACCAGGTCATTCCATTCCTGGAACCGCACTAATCTCGGCGCAAACGGCGGGAAACCGTGTCGTGTCGCCCATAGATATTTGTTTACCGGGTGCGGAATGGTGCACGATAAGCCCTTATTTTGTGCGCAGGAAGCGCATGGAAACCATTTAATATATAAGCAGGCAATTAATCGAGTTCTAATCTTAGTAAATTTCCAAAAGTTGAGGGGCTTTCAGACAATTCAGTTCGATGGGGGGCAACATCGTCATTTGACCCGAAACTGCGACCGGTTGCGTCACCGTCAGAAGCGTACGCCGTGCTCGTGACCAACTCATTCCGTGGGCACGCGTCGGTCTCCTGTTGGTTGTTTGGGCCGTCAGGGTTCATATCAGCTCAGCGGATTAGGTAAGGGAGAGGAGGAGGAGGAGAGACAGAGAAGATTTAGTAATAAAGAACAGTAAACTCCATCTCATCTCTTGTGTCCCTCTCTCTCTCCTAGAACTCCCACGATTCGTAAAATTTCCCACTGTTTCCGTTCAATTCCGGTCCTGCAATGCCCTACGCAGCTCAAAGTTGTCCAATTTGATCCATTTTCCCCTTCTTGCCGGTTGCATGCGTTCCGGATTGGGAAGGTGAAGTGTGAAGGAATGCTAGCAGCTGTGGATCGCCGGATGAGTGGTGGATGCCAGCATAGTTGCGAGGAGAGCAGCGAGGAAGAGCTGGCGGTGCTGCCGAGGCACACCAAGGTGGTCGTCACGGGTAATAACCGGACAAAATCTGTCCTAGTCGGGCTCCACGGCGTCGTCAAGAAGGCCGTCGGCCTTGGCGGCTGGCATTGGCTGGTAATTCCTGTCTCTTCTTTGATCTTTGATCGCCTGACGCTAAAGCACGGATTTTTAATGAGGTTTCAGTGGATTTGTGATATAATTTTACGGGGTTTCCGCAATACGAGATGGTTTATCTGGTTTTCTATTTTGATGGCTGGATCTGCTTGGACAATGAGTTTATCTTTTATTCTGAACGATAATGCAGCGTTGGCTATAGTTTTACCAAATCTTGATAGGTATATTTTGAAGCACTATCCAGTAGTACTTTTAGCTTGACAGTTACAAATGGATAACTACGTTGTATTTCAGCATGTTCTTTACACTACTCGGTTTTCAGTATACTTTGCAATTTATAAATCATGAAATCCTTGAAATGGGAGCTCCATAGTTCTGAATTTGCCATTTTTTTTTGGTTTGATTATATTTACATCAGATTTGTGCTTGGTGATTTTGTGTTTGACGCTATTATGAGCAATTCAAAGTTTCATGTATAATTCAAATTTTCAAGTACATTGGGTGATATTAATCAGAGAATGGCACGGTGTTTCCATCTGTAGTACCTGAATAAAATAAAAAATAAAAAAAACTACGCCTTAGATTACATTTTTGATGGAGGGATGATAGTGCATTATATAAACTATATTTCACTACAAAAATTCATTTCATTTAATTTTCTACTGTGAACACAGTTTTGCTAAAAAAAGTACTATATATTTAACAACTCAATATTTTGTCAAAATCATATCTTCCATGCCACTGCAGTTTATTATATTCTTACCAAACACCTTATATACGAGAGTTGCTTTTTCAACACAATTTACCTAACACATTATAGCTTTCCTTCATTTTAGTTCTCAACTTCTCATCATTAATCTTTCACCATTCTGCCAGCGCAAGTGTTGTGACAAACAAAGTCTTGCACTATGACTTTTAATTGATCCTTTTAATTGAGGTTTCAAGTTCAATTTGAAGAGATTTTGTTTCGAAACGAGGTAGTAATGATAAAGAAGCCTTTTAATTTTCTTTTACAAGTTGGTGTATATGCATGCAAAAAAATGGATCTAGGACAAGTTTAGTTTTTTCACTCCTTAAATTGTGCACGTTTTGGTTAGTCAATTGATACAGGTTTGATTTTTGAATTTTTAAAATACCTCAGGTTTTAACCAATGGAATAGAGGTGAAGTTGCAAAGAAATGCTCTTAGTGTTATTGAAGCACCAACTGGCCAAGAAGATGATGATGATGAATTTAACAATATGAAGTGGAATGATTCGGATATGGGTAAACATCCAATTTTTTCTTTGAAGTACTTTGGTTCTCTTGTCCTTTTGCTAGTCAAGTAGAAATGATCAGAATAGCATATCAATATAATTTAAGCCTTTAGATTGAGTTATTTGTAGAATTTGACTAAGGCATTTGTATTTGAATTCAACTTTGGTATTTCTTTATGCAAGTAGCAGTAAGCCTTTATGGAATCTTAAGGTCTCACTTCACATGCATTATCAAAAACCCATATCCATCAAGGGTAAGGGATGTAGAATATTCTTAATGAAGATTATGTTTCCATTATGTCAGTCATATCCCTCCAAAAATATTTAACATCCAAGTAATTGAAATTAATTGTATTTGTGATCTATTATGGGGTAATTGTGGATTTGAGGATGATTTAATTTAGAATGTTTGATTGCATTTTGGGGTTCATGTCCCGTATGATTTAATTCGATTCAAGTTTGATTAGTTTTAAGGTTGTGTTTAGACGTGGAGTGTATTCGCCATTAATGCGATTTGAGTTGGACTTTAATTGGAGCTAAGCTAATTGAGCTAAATGTGAATTGATGAGACAAAAATATGCCGCCTCATTTGAGATTGTTGATGAAGTTTTCTTTCGTGATATAGTTGGACCTGCATAGATTAACACGTGTTAGAGGGTTCGTCGGGGATTATTTCGTCGAGGCCCCTCCAATGCTTACCATGATGCCCACGTAGTTGAATGAAAAGAGAAAGTAAAAAGAGTCTGAGCTAGAGCCTCTTTCATGGAGCATATACCTAGATATTTATAAGTGCGAGAGGGAAAGATACCTGTAGAGATCAATGGGAAGTGGGGAAAAGATCATGGGAAAGTGGGAACTGTGGCCCATGTCTGCATGTGGTATGTGGAACTTGGCTAAAAGAGCTCAGCCAAACTGGAGAGCTCGACCCAATGACTCTATTCAGAGTGAGACGACATTTCAGACTAGTTCGGCAGCTCATACTATCTTAGTAGCTCGGACTAGCCTAGTAGGTCGACAACTTGGACAGGAGTGGCTCAACCAAGCGCGATTCGGATAATGGTGACTCGAATAATGGTGACTCGAATGATGACTTAGCCAGACTGGGGTGGGCCACATAGATGTGTCATGTTGCCCTAGTGTGGGATTGATATCGACGGTAACATGAGTCCCCTTCTAAGTCGAGGAGCTGGAGCGTGCGAGATTCGATAAGAGTGTTGAGTTAGTAGGATGCTGAAGTGGGCCTAAGTAGCTGGATGATAAAGGTCGAATTGGTGAAGAGTTGTTGGAAAACTTTCCCTAATAGTGGAATCGAAAAGGCAAAAGGCCGATTTGGGAAGGTTGACCGCTAGTAGCAGAGCTGGAGGGGAAAAAACAATAATTATGTTTAAAATTAACTAAATACAATCGAACATGCTGTGAAGACGCTGATCTTAGAGCCTAATGAGACTAGGGGGAAAGCTTGATCCCGAGTCGAGATCTAGGGGAGAGGTGATATGAGTCGACTCCTTTCGAGAAGGGGAGGCTCAATCCACGACCGAGTTAGTTAAGAGAGGTAATTCAAGTTGACCCCTTCCGAGAAAAGGGGGAGAGATAATTGAGTCGACTCTTTCCGAGAAAGGGGAGAGATGCTCAATCCTCGACCGATTGGAGTTGGGAGAGATAATCGAGTCGACTCTTTTCGAGAAAGGGGAGACGCTCACTCCGCGACTAACTCTAGTTTGGAGAGATAGCTTAGGCAATCCTTTCCAAGAAATGGGAGATGCTCAATCTGCAATTAACTATAGTCTGGAGAGATAATTGAGGCGACCCTTTTTGAGAAAGGGGAGGAGATAACTGAGGCGATCCTTTTCGAGAAAGGGGAGGAGATAACCGAGGCAACCCTTTCCGAGAAGAGGGGAGATAATTGAGTCGACCCCTTCCGAGAAGGAGGGAGATAAACGAGGCAACCCTTTTCGAGAAGGGGAGGAGATAACCGAGGCGACTATTTTTTAAAAGGCAGGGAGATAATTGAGTCAATCCCTTCCAAGAAGGGGGAAGGCTCAATCCATGACCGACTTAGGTCGGGAGAGAATGACTTGATCCCTAAACCGTGGGGCAGCCCGCTACTGTTTGGGAGAGAATGATTCGATCCCTTGACTCTCAAATACCCACAGATTTGGAGAGAGAATGATAAGCGCTATCCCATAACTCCCGAATACCTACGAAGTCGCGAAGAGAATAATAGGCTCGATCTCGCGACTCTCGAATACCCCTGGAGTCGGGATGAATATAATAAGCTTGATCTCATAACCCCCGAATATCTGTGGAGTCGAGGAGAATATAATAAGCTTGATCCCACCACTCCCGAATACCTGTGGAGTCGAGGAGATCAATATTGTGTCAACTCCGCAACTGTAGATATGAGAGAATAAATCTTGAGACCGAGATATAAGTACCTTGTTTATGCTCAACTTGAGATACTACCATTTCTTTCTTTTCCCGTCATCAATGCTATTGGAGAGAGAAAATCCATGTACTCCAGATCGGGCAAACTTGTAGAGCTTTTGCACAGGGAAGATGAATGATACCGTCTTTTATCTTGCTCACGTTGTCACTTGGCAAAGCTTATCTGATTGCACCTTGTCATGAAACATGGTGAGAGCCATCTACGCATCACCAAGCTTAGCATATCGACTGTTGCCATTCCTCAAATGTCGGACATATCCACAAGAGTGCTTCCACCATATAAAGGCTAGCTGAAATGGTAATCACGAAAAGAGGGATAGGAGCAACTATAAGCACCACCGAGTAAGAATTAAGTAGAAATTGTATTGGAAATCGGAACGCCATAGACAATGGAATCCTCATGCAAAGGTCGATCCCTACCTCGGGTCGCTAGGACGCTTGAGGACTATAGCATATAATCTGAAAGGGATGCAGGACACGATTGGGTGGAAGGTCAGTCCGTCACCGTCATTGACAAAAAAGCCTGTCCTCAAAATTGATGGTTAGCAAAGTCGACCATGGTCATCTAGAGGAGGGTTGTCGCCCCGCATCGTGATAAGGGTGCGTTGTCCCTGTCCAAATGCGCTCCCTGCTGATCCCCTCTGTTGGGAACAATGCTTGCAACTAGGCCTGCTTGATTTCATGGTGTTCGATGCCTCCTCTTCTCCCTTCCATGGATTGTGGACTGTTGTGGATAGAGATTGTGGGCTGCATGCCTTGGGAGGTGTTGCAACGACACTGTTCGCAATAAAGGGATGGAGAGATATTGGGATTGAGAGCCACCATCGCCTTGCGTTGGGAGGAGATGATACTTCTACCGATTTCTACAACGTGATAATGACAGTGGTTTTGCTTACGTGGACATGATCTTGACGTATTGATTAATGAAGTGGTGGGACATCTTCACGTCGGCGCAGGGCTCCGACATCAAGCACTTTGTGGCGCCCTCTTTCTGCTCCATCTCCGACAACAACATCTACGCCATGAACCTTCGCTTCGACGCCACAGATATGCTCTAGACGCTGCTGGTCTTGACGACACTGGCCATTTGGGGCGGTCACGACAAACAATGATGGAGGAGGGCGAAGGAGCCATCAAGGCCGATCACATGAGCTGTGATGATTTTGGCATCCGAACAAGAGTGATTTCGTGTGGTGTTTAGGTCAACAATTGTTAATTTGGCTATTGTATCAAAATCTAATCTGGATCGATAACTCTTGGAGTTGAATTCATTCTAAGGAAAGATAACAATAAGCTTTAAGATCTTATTTAAAATCAAAACTTGATCAAAGCCTAGTAGATCGTTTCATTGCTAGTTCTGTGGAGGTGGCGATTAGGGTTTTTCGGATGAGAGATTCGGACATAGAGTTACCCACAAAGATGGAATTTTTTACCCAAGACCCTTTTCTCCTTTTTTCAACGTCTTCAGATTTCTCAAAGTCTTTGCTCGTGTTCCCACAAATTGCGCCAAAATAATGCGGTAGAAATATGCCACCTCATTTGAGATTGCTTTCTTCCGCGATATAGTTGGACCTGCATAGATTAACATACGTCATAGGGCTCGGCGGGATTATCCCGGCGAGGCCCCTCTGATGCTTAAGTCACCATGATGTCCAAATAATAGAATAAAAAGACAAAGTAAAAGAGAGAATCCGAGCGAGAGCCTCCTCCACGGAGCATATACCTAGATATTTATAAGTGTGAGAGGACAAGATACCTATAGAGATCATGTGAAAGTGGGGACTGTGGCCCATGTCTGTTTGTGGCCTGCTGAGCTTGGCTAAAAGAGCTCAACCAGATCGGAGAACACGACCCAATGACTTGACTTGAAGTGAATGACAACTCGGTCTAGCTGCAGATAGCTCGGACTAATTCTGCAGGTTGGACCAGCTTTCGGCCAGGAGTGGTTCAACCAAGCATGAACTCAGCATGATGACTTGGCCCGATTAGGGTGGGGCCACGTAGGCGTGTCCTGCTGACCTAGTGTGGGACCGATACTGATGGTAACATGAACCAAAATTAATTAGGCTAAATTGAGTCTCTAGTTGGGTTGGAGGGTAATTGGAGTTTTTTAGTGGGTTGACAACACCACACTAGCTAGAAGGTGACTCGAGAGCGAGAAGTTGATCTCATCTTTTCTCCATGGGTGAGTCTAATTTGGAGTATCAAACCTTTTTTTGGAAGTGTAGGATGTTACAATGTTATTTTTTTTTCTATATCTTACGTTTTCCTTCCTCGCCTGCTTATCACATGACATAGATTTTTCCTCTGCATTTTTGCATTCTCACAAAAAACCTCATAATGGCCTCCCTTCCTCTCATGTGATCTTGTGTTGCCATGACTTTGTCTCCATGAAATCTATGGCAAATTCCCCACTCTCCTCGCAACATCTCAGCAGCCAAACTACCTCCCCAACTCTAGAGAGAGGGGTTTTGTTGCCTTTATTAAGCTTTCTTGCTCCATCGAGGCCACTGCAAACCCGACACAAGCACCCAGCTGAGAACCCTTGCCATTGGAGGTCTCCTTTTCCTTCTCTCTTAATGTCCTTGCACGCAATGCCTGAACCTAGACATCACTGTGACCTCAACGATGCCCTTCGTCACACAATTTTGAGCAGTGAACAACAAGCCTAGGTTGGTTGGCAATCCATCTCCCCTCTCACACACTCATGACTCTCTCACACACTCATGACTCTCTCACATGAACGTTGTCGAAGGCTAAGCTCTTTCTAGTGTTCATTCTCACTACCGTCGTGAGCAGACCAATGTTGAGCAATTTCAAGTGTCCCAGATCATGTTGGTGAGCTTTCTTCATCCTCATGCTTTTCATGGTTGATTTCAGTTTTTTCTTCTTCTTTTTAATCCTTCCTATCGTATTTCAATTTGTGTTGAAGCTACAATGATTTGCTGGCAGTTGCTGTGAGCATTATGTAGCTGTGATCGACTCCTCTGCTGTAAGCAATCAATCTTGTGCCATTTCCTGCCGGCTTTGGTGAATTGTGCACTCCTAGTTCTCTCTGTTACCTTGTTGTGGTTTCTTGTTAATCATGAATTTGTCGGGGCAGTTCATTGTCTCCTTCACAGTAGCTGATGACCTTGGTATGACTAAAGGCCTTTTCCTATTACATAGCTACCCCATGGATCATGGTGTTGATAGTCAGTTCCAAAGGGGAGCAATGCCGTGGAAATTTTCTTGTAGCTCACTTTAAGTTGTGGATACCTTATCCTTGTTTAATAAGTGTCATTAATTGAGTTGATGCTTCTTTGAGTCGGGGTTCTGATGCAGGAGCATCCAGCAGTACAACCAATTTATGTCCTCCGATACGCCTATGTTCCCCTTCGAGTTATGACGAGAAGAAAACAAAGCTATCAGCCTCCCTTTTGGGTCGATCGAGACTATCAACAAGGAAAATATCAATCCGTGGACTCCTGACGCGGTTGCTCTCTATTCTGAGTCCGAACGAGGAGTCGATTTTCTAATAGCCGCCAAAACTCTAGAATTGATCTTTTTAACCTTTTCTTTTATTTGTTTTAAATTTTCAGGATTAATTTTCTTTTCTAAAAGTTAGTTTAGATTTTATCTCCTATTTTTTAAGAATTAGTTTTCTTTTCTAAAACTTATTTTAAATTTTATCTTCTTTTTTAAGATTATTTTTTTTTTACTTTTTCTGTTATGATTTTTTCTTATTTCTTAGGCTATTTAAACAATGATTAGTCTCTTGTAAAAACATGTTGAGTTTGGTTTTGATTTATATAAAATTTATTTTTTTATTTAAACCTAGAGATGACTCTTCTTTGTTAGCGAATCTTTTTCTTCCTACGCTTTCTCTACAACCTCTTTTCGGAAGTCGCACCGGAAATTTCTCCCCTGCGTCACTAAGTTTTATGGAAAATAAATGATCTAGGCCTGGCCTCGCGACCGCGATGCCTCTGGCGGCTCCGTACGTATGATGGGATGTTTCCAGCGATGTCAAAGATGTCCCGCGATGATTTCGACGGCACGAGATCAGATATTGAACCGAGTATATATATATATATATCACTGACGGAAGATGTAGCATAAGTTATGGATAGAGCTGCAGCAGCTTCTAATTGTTCATCAGTTGATTATATATATATATATATATATAAAAAGAGACCTACTTAAAAGTAGGTTTTTGCTTCAGCACCATTTTGAACTTTCTTGGTGGGACACTGCTGTAAAAGAGGTTTTGCTTTAGCACCATTTTCAGCTTTCTCGATGGGAGACTGATGTAAGAGGTCAGTCGTCCACTAACGATGAAACTTTTAATTCAACGTCAACAACCACCTTCACGATGGTGATTACTTATTTATCCCTTATATACTCTTTAAGCAATAATTATTTTATTTCTTATATATCTATTTCACTTTATCCATTTTCAGATCAAGGCATACATGGTGAAGAAATAGGGGGGAAAAAACTTATTCGAAATCTACCGAAAGAAAAGAAAGATTAGTGTCATGAACGTTTAAGAAATTACAAAAACTAATTAAATAAAAGAGCTGCAAGTCTGCAAACACCGGAATCGAAGGAAAATTTATACATGAATGGGATATGTGCAACACCAATGGGATATAGTCAAGTCCAGCAATACCAACTCCAATTAAGACATTTAAATTAGAAAGAACCAATGGAAATATGTCTTTTTCCTCAAGAAGATTTAATAACTTCAAATAAGAAAGCACAGACATCTTATTTTCAGTGAAACATCTTGTTGGATTCCAACGTTGTGAAATTATTATATATTGCAGATTCTCTCATATTCGATTAAGCTCAATTAAAAATGATCAACTAAGATTTGAAAATTTGAGTTTTAATTTATGGTATAATTTTTTAATGTATAAAGATCTTAAGTGTAATTTCTATTTTTATGATGGACTAAAATAGAAAATATCAAAAAATAACTGGAACGTTATCTCAATAAATAATAGTTTTGTCCCCGGGTTGCACAAGTCATTCTATTCTCTTCTAAATTCCATCGTTGGAAATTAAGAAGGCCGAGAGAATACTGAAAGGGTCTCTCAAGGAATCGTGTTGATTGGAAGGTCAATCGCACGACTCTATATATAAAAGGGTATTAATCGCTATGGATTCAAGTACTCAAGTCAATCGCATGACTTTAAAATGGTATTAATTGCTACGGAAGACACTCTTACTCTTCTTCTCATTCATGGTCTAGATGAGATCAATATTCTACTTTCATATTTATTCAGCTTGATGCATTACTCAATACACACTTATAGTAGTGAGGTGATGATAATATACTCACTTAGGTGCTCACTCCTCAGATTTATGAAAGAGTGGTAAATTGTAATATTGTAAGATATGATAAATAAAATAATAAATGTTAATTAAGAAATAACCTTATAGAATTTTCTAAGAATTTTTCGGGATTTAAACCAAATTTGTATGATATATCTAAGGGAATAAATTAATTAGACTTTGAGAGGGCCTATTTAGAATATCCATTTAGTTGAGAGTTGATTGATTATTATTAACCTAAGTTTAAAAAATAAGACCTAGGTCTTTCTCCCAAAACCCCCGATTTCTTTTCTCCCGAGCTTCTCCCACACTCTCATCGCCGCACTTCTTCTCTCCCCAATCTCTTCTTTCCCTCTTCTCCCGAAACTACCAGCCCGCTCCTTCCCTCATCCATCGCCGTTGGCCAACCCACAGCCACGGCCAGGCCGCAACTGGAGAGGGGTCAGCCCTGGTCTCTTTCCCCTTCCTGATCCCTCTGCACCTCTAGATGTCGACCGCCGCCCCTCGTCGCCGCCTGCCGGTCCTCGCTGGCCACTGCTACAAGCCCGCGGCCAGGCCGTGACCGGAGAGGCCAGACGTTGTCATCCACTCACCGTCGGTCAGCCAACGTCCATCACAGCTAGCCGCAACCACTATTGTCAAGCTAGATCCAGTTGCCACTGCTAGGTCGGATTCCGGCCACGACAGCAGACCTCCCCTCTTCTCCGGTCATCTTGGCTGGATCTCTTCACACGACATCCGGACCTGGAAGCCACCTCATTAGAGCCACCACCATAGCTCGTTGTCCTATTGATAGCCACAGCCTCCGGCTAGAATTGGTCAGGCCTAGGTCAGATATGATCCTCGATTTCCTCTGCTTCTTTGGACATCAACCACTAAGTTCCCTCTTCTCCTCTGGAGGTCAGCTCTAGCCACACCAGCATCACCGGCCAGCTGCCAGATCAGGCCAGATCTACTTCGGCCACCATTGCCGGGCTAGGTCAACCATTGCTACGGTCTAGATCCGGCCACCATCGGGAAGTCGACATTTGGGGTAACAATACCTAAACAAAGTTGATTTACGATTTAGACCTAATTACTAGGGTTTCCTATGGTTAGTAGTTTGGAAATCAATTCAACGGTTAGGAATTTGATATGTGGATTGATATGTTGATTGGGGGATTAGGGTAAATTAAATAGTGTTTCTAAATCGCTTTTAGGAGTTGGGATTGCTATACGATTTGTAGTAGAGTGTTGCTATAATAGGTATTCTATGATGTAGGACTCTGACTCGGGACAAGA
>JBBUKS010503070.1:0-14115 GCA_038050645.1 Hedychium gardnerianum | reverse complement strand
ATCAAAATCACAAGATGGTTTCAGGAACGTCCGATGAGATCACCGAATCACCAATATCAGAACAGTCGCCGATGGCGATGCCACGTGTCAGCCATGGATCGGTCGACATAATGATCGACACAATGGTTGAAGCGCCATCGTGATGCGTCATCACGCATATCCAGGTCATTAATGCGCCTGCTTCGCGGATTCCCAAGAAAGATTGGGTTTCATCTACGTCAGCGTGAGCGCACCAACCGGTCATAAATACGGATAATCTTTTCTTCATATCGGGTCCCAATATCATATTTAACTAGTCTGGTCAGTCGGACAAAGGTCTCCTTCAACCAGACTTGAAGGGGAGGCTTGTGATATGGATGATGAATCTGAGGGTCCACATGGGGTCAAAGTCAATAATCACTGACCCGAGGGGTCTGGATAAATTTCGGTCAGGATGCGTCAACATCCAATCGGGTAAGGCAGTTAAGAATCCACGTAGTCTATCAAAGGGAAGACCAAAGGGCGTCTTACCAAATCCCGATCGGGAATCATCTCCCACCGACCGGAAAAATCCAAGAACATATTCGAACATGAGCACAACTCATCATAACACACCCGGTTGAATCAATTATTAAGTGAGCCGGCGTGGGGAAACTCAAGGAGATTTCCCGACTAAAGCATAGCATGTGTCGACCGGACCGAATAGACCTACTGGGCACAAACCTCCCACTCAGGTAAAGCGTTGAGTACTACTCCCATTAAAGACTGACAGAGTCTATGGATTTGGCGTAATATAGACTCGTTAGTAATAAATACTGAACGTGCAAGGGATGGGAGCAATACAATTAAGATATTCTGATAGTACGAAAACTCTCTTCATCATCATAGACACCTTACTGGGGCAACATGCCTCATTAATGAGGGGAGTACTTCTCCTCTACAGGTTTATAAGCAAGTCTCTACACACATAAGGAGGTATGCGTTATTGTTCTGCTACTGTTCCATTTACATCTTTTTACGATCACTGACTTGAGCGTCGGAGTGGATACACTCGGACCCCCTCCGGGCCTCCATTCTAACCCTGATTCTCTCCTCTACAGGTTCTTCTTGACACCTCCTATTCCTCTCCATTTCATGGCCCCCAAGAGACTTGGTCAAAGATACATCCAGCTCACCGGTGGCTCGTCTACTTAGTAATCAAGTGTAGGAATAAATTGGCGCCATCTGTGGGAACATCAGGTCCTGAACTGAAAACTACAATGGATGACACTGGAAGGTCGATCATCACCATGTCTCAAAACGACCTAGACAAGATAATAGTCATGGTAGTGCGAGGAGCATTGCAACAATAGCAGGAGATGTGGCAGCAGCAACTGCAGACTATGTGGCATCCACAACACACCATAAGTCCCCTTCCGAGGATGCTACATGGGTCGGGGGAGGCCGCGACGGCACCCTGACAAAATTCGACGCACCAGATCGAAATGTCACCGGCCTTCTTCAAAGTCCCGATTGGCGCGTCACTCGGGCAAGAGCAGTTCGGGGAATCCTCAGCCAGGAAAGCCAAAGTCTCGGATATCGAGAAGGGCAAGGGGGTGGTTCCCAACGGGTCGGCGAGACCCAATGACTCCTCTTTTTCAGCAAATATTCTAGAAGATCCATTGCCCAAGCATTTTCGACCATCACATATAATTTTTTGATGAAAAGGTAAATAGATATATCATCAAAATGCACAAATACATGTGTAACCAAGGAGCCCCTTATGTCATGTCTGATGATATGTCAGATCTGATAAGGGTGGACCATGGTGATGTACACGCGCTCACTCGGGTACGTACTATCTCCATGGGTCCTGTCTGCCACCAGCTCAGAGTGAGGTAACGATCAAACTCCGCATCTCCAGGTGTCATGTCTACCGCCAGCTCAGGGTGAGGTAGCGATCAGACTCTGCATCTCCATAGCGATCAGACTCTGCATCTCCAGACGCCTAGTCTTTATCACGTGGGAGCATGCTTGGTCTTTGTCTCATTAGAGCACACTCGATCTTTATCGCATGGGAGCATGCTTAGTCTTTATCGTGTGGGAGCATGCTTAGTCTTTATCATGTGGGAGCATGCTTAGCCTTTATCGCATGAGAGAACGCTCAGTTATTATCGTGTGGGAGCATGCTCAGTCTTTATCGCGTGGGAGCATGCTAAGTCTTTATATATTGGCCAAGAGAATTTCCAAAGAAAATTGCTTTACTACTGAATGAGAAAATGTAGATACACAGTAAATAACTACTTAAAATAAAATGAAGACCTGATGGGTACCCGAGGTCCCTAAACATAATAAGGTCGCAGATGTATAGTCTGTCATGGTCGATCGAGTTCTTTGTCATCTGAGTCCTTGAGATAGTGTGCTCCTGAGCTCAGTTTATGCATTACACGATAAGGTCCTCCATTGAGGCTCCAGTTTTTCCACATCGCCCACGGGCTTGATTTTCCTCCAGACAAAGTCGCCATCCTAGAAGGTACAGGAGATGACCCTTCTGTTGTACGTTTGGCACATTCGTTGGCAGTAGGCTATTAACCTAGCCGATGCCCTCTCTCGAGTTTTAGTGACAAGGTCAAGCTCGAGTAATCTTTTGTCGGGATTGTCAGGATCATAAGTTTGTATCTGAGTAGATTCCACACCAATCTCGACAAGGATGAGTATCTCACCTCCATACACTAAATGAAAAGGCATCATCCTTGTGCTTTCTCGAGGAGTTGTTCTGTAAGCTCATAAGATGTTTGGTAGTATCACACCACTCCTAGAGCTTGTGCCCTTCAAATTGTCGATCATTATCGGACACCAATCTACGAGGGAGGTCATATCTACAGGTAGTGTCCTTCCATAGGATCTTGAATGCAACTTCTTTCGTTATCCGAGTTAAGGGCTCAACTTCCACCCACATGGAGAAATAATCCACCATCACCAAGCGAAATTTCTTTTGACTAGGTCCGATTGGAAAGGGACTGACAATATCCATCCCTCACTGCTCAAAAGGGAAAGAGACAGTTGATGCCTTTAATAATTCTATTAGAGCTTAGGAGAGGTTTTGATGTTTTTGATAGTTGATATTAGTGTGAACCACCCAAGCCATGTCTTCCTGTAACATCGACCAAAAGTAACCTTCCAACAACACTTTTATCGCTAGAGTCCGACTGCCTATATGATTGTCGCAACTACCATGATGGATTTTGTGCATGACATATTCAGTGTCTTCGAGATTGAGGCATCTGAGTAAAGGATGAGAGAAAGCCCTTTTGTATAGACAACTATCAATTAGAGTGAACCATGTCACCCGCCTTTTGAGAAGTCGGGCCTGATCTGAATGGTTGGGCAGAATTCCATCCTTCAAAAAGGAAACAAACGGAGTTCACAAGTCGGCTAGCTCCGCTTGCACAAGAATCTGATCTATCTACGAGATTAAATGCACTCTGGCAACCGGGTCATCCAGTGTCCATGTGGCCAAGGCGATAGCCATTTTGGCCAACTCATCTGCCTTCTAATTTTTGGCTCGGGGCACCTTCTGGATGACAACCTTGAGGAATTTAGCCCTTAATTTTTCAAAAACAACAGCATATCTCCATAGTCAATCATTCTTGGTCTCGAATGTTCCTTTGAGTTGTTGTGTGGCTAGCTGGGAATCAGAATGAATGATAACTTGGGAGGCCCCGACTTGCTTGGCGGCTCGGAGAACAACTAACAATGCCTTGTATTCAACCTCATTATTGGATGGTCGGAAGTTCAATTGTACGACTATCTACAACACCTCTTCGTGGGGAGAGATTAGTAACACTCCCACCCCACTGCCTTGCTTTGTAGCTGATTCATCTACAAAGATCTTCCAAGTCTCCTTTGACTCTAGACTTGGGGTCTCGGTCAAGAAGTCGGCTAATGCTTGCGCCTTGATGGCTATTCAGGGCTGGTATTGGATGTCGCACTTGCTGAGCTTGGTTGTCCATTTGATGAGCCATCCCAAGGTCTCGGTGTTAGTCAATACCTGACCCAATGCACTGTTGGTAAGCACGATGATGGGATGAGATAAGAAATATGATTGTAATTTGTGTGTAGTCGTGACCAGAGCTAGAGTAGAATATCTAGTTTTCGCATCCTTTAGAAGATGAGAGGCTAAATAAATGGGGTGTTGGGTGCTACCTTCCTATCAAAGTAGGACTGAGCTAACTTCTCCTTCAATCACAGCCAAATATAGCTAGAGTGTCTCTCCTGTGATAGGCTTAGAGAGTAGCAAAAAACCATGTTAGAACCCCAAGTGGTTTGAACCATGACTATTTTGATGTGTTGTCAAACTAGTCTAAGTTAGGTCTTACATGGGTCACTAACTTGGTATGCTAGTGACACAAGGAGCATTAGAGACGATGGACCTTGGTAGAAGATGCAAGCGAGCGTGAAGGATGGCACAAGAAGGGAGCTGACGGGCTCGACGCATCTAAGGGACGAGAAGTTGTGAAAGAGTACTCTAGCATATGAGGAATGAGAAGCCAGGAGGAAGCATGCGCAAGGTAATCTAGTGAGACGAGAGTTGAATGAAATATAACCGAACAAGAGTAGACTCAACTCTAGGCGGACTCAGGCGTAGTTGGCTGAGTCATGAAGTTTAGGCGACCGAAAAAGAGTTTCTGGTCGACCGTATCTTATGGTCGACCGGACCAGCGGTTCGGTCAACCAATGAACAGGATAAAATGTTATCTATCTACAAGTTATCGTTGGAGATAGAGATCAGTGACTAGAGGACACGTGTTAGCATATCCACAAAAGTCATCCGAAGTTGATAAGTTTCCATCAATCGATAAGTGATAAGGTCGATCGAATTGATGCCACATCAACAAAGGGATGAGCGAGGACCATCGAGTGGATGAGCCTTATTTGCCATGTCATCAATTTTCTAGAGGCTATTAAAGAAGACAAGGAGCTTGTTCAAAGTGACAACACACCTGAATAAGAGGAGAAGTTTAGCGAACAGGCGCTAATCTGTGCATAAGGACTTGGACGTAGCAATCTGGGTGGTTGTAAACCAAGTAAATCTCTCATGTCCCTTGGTTTATGTGTTCATTATTTTTTGTTTAATGTGTGTATGTCCTTGCTAAGCAATTAGTAAGAGAAATTCAAAATTTTACTACATGTACACTATTCACCCCTCTCCTTTAGAGATCCAAACCACTTCCGCCGCACCAACAATTGGTATCATAGTTGGACCGCTCAGAAAAGGACTAATCGCCAACTCATGGTGGCAAAAGGCGAAACACTCGCCCCCAACGCCCCTGCCAGTCCGTCCCAGGACAAAGGTGACTTCGCGCTTTGGAAGCGCAAAATGGAGGTATTCTTTCAAACCGATTTTGATGTTATGCTTTTTATAAAATATGATTTTGAGATGCCTAGGGATGTGGATGGAGAAGAATTAGAGGAGCTTCACTAGACAAAGAAGCAATGGGAGGACTTCATGGCAAATGGTAAGGTAGAGTATCATTTATTAAATGTGTTACCCGTGCAGGAAATAAACAGAATTGGTAAGTACAACTCTACAAAAGAACTCTGGGAGAAACTTCTAGAGTTACATGAAGGAAACTTAGAAGCAAAGTTAGCAAAGAGGGACTTACTAAGAAGCCAACTCAGCAACCTTCGATTAGAAAAGGGGGGAAAGGTGGCATAATTAAATGCCCGAATAAAGGAGATTCTCACCAATCTCAACAACCTCGAAGAAATAGTGTCAAACAAGGACACCTTGAGGTATGCTCTAAATGCATTCCCGCACACTCAAGAATGGATGTCAATGGTTGCCTCCTATTACATTTCGAAGAACCTCAAGATAAGTAGTTTAGAGGATTAATTTTCTATCATGGAATTACATAAGTTTAGATGTGCAGGTTTAAAAGAAACAAGAATCACAAACCACAATATCGCTCTACAAGCAAAGATGAGTGAGTAGACTAAAACACATCACTAGAGGGCGATGAAGAAACATACTTGGTAAAAAATGAAAAGATTTTTTAAATCTAACAATTTTGATAGGAGACATGCGACAAAGATGCTTGGAAGAAAATAGAAAAGGAAAATAAGATACTTCAACTGTGACGAGGAAGGTCGCATTATGGACAATTGCCCCAAGTTCAAGACAAAGAACAAAGACAAGGAATCTACAAAATCCAAATACATAAATCTAAAAGTGATTTGGGATGGGTCCTCAGAAGATTCAGGATTAGAACAAACGACAAGACTTGCATTCATGGCAATCCATGATAAGGAAGAAGTCGACTCATCATCCGAAGAAAGCAATAGTGTAGGGGGAGCTTCGACCTATGAATTTGATATGGTAAGTGAGGTACGTAATTTACCTTCTGATAAATTGTATGAGGCAATAACCATGCTATCTAGATCATTATGCAAGGTTAGAAACAAATGCATTAAATTGAAACAAATTAAAATTGAATTAAAGAATAAGTTAACTAATTCTTGTTCAAATGAACATTACAACAAAGTTAAGGATGAGAATATAAATTTAAGAGAACAAGTTGAAAACCTTAAATTAGCTTTAAAAAAGTTTTATGTTGGATCTTAGAATCTGAACTTGTTGAAAAATCAAGGAACAAATTCATTGTAAATCATTTTTCTTGAAAAATATGACAAGTTTTTTTCAGTTGTCAAAATCTTATGATTTTTAGATGTTCAAAAATTTTCAAATAATTTTCTAAGTAAAACTATGAATATTGAAATCAGAAAATGAACGAAAATAATTTTTTCATGACAAATATTTTTCTGTGACAGGACTGACCATTTTCTATATGCAGTAAAATTTTCAAAATTTTTGGACATGGAGAAAGTTTTTATTAAATTTCTAAAAAAAAATCATGTTTATTGAAATTAGAAAATTAATTAAACTGAATTTTCGATGAAAATTAAGTTTATGTGATAGGAACTTTGAAAACAGTGTGCTCTATACTACTAAATATTTTAGATTTTTCTAATTCTAGGATAAATTTTCAAAATTTGAAAAAAAATAAGAGTCAATTTGTGTTCTGAAAAACTCAATTTTGGTTGTTGTCAAAAAAAAGGGAGAAATATTAAAATTAGGGTTAAATGCAAGATGAGTTTTTTTTATATGCTTTTGATCTTATATGCAATATTTATTTACTATTGATTTATCCTAACTTATATTAATTTGACAAACAATCAAAAAAGGGGGAATTGTTAGAACCCCAAGTGGTTTGAACCACGACTATTTGATATGTTGTCAAGCTGGTCTAAGTTAGATCTTGCTTGTGTCACTAACTTGGCATGCTAGTGAGATAAGGAGCATCGGAGACAGCGAAGCTTGGCAAAAGACGCAAGCAAGCATGAAGGATGGCACGGGTAGGCAGCTGACGAGATCGGTACATCCAAGAGACGAGAAGCTATGAAAAGTACTCCGACATCTAAGGAACAAGAAGTCAGGAGGAAGCATGCGCAAGGTAAGCTAGTGAGACGAGAGTTGAGTGAAATGTAATCAGACGAGGGTATGCTCAACTCTAGGCAAACTCAGGCGTAGTCGGTTGAGTTAGGAAGTTTGGGCGATCAGAAAAGAGTTTCTAGTCGTCCGTATCTTTCGATCGACTGGAGCAGCGGTTTGGTCGACCAATGCACATGATAAAATGCTATCTATCTACAGGTTATCGTTGGAGATAGAGATGACGACTAGAGGACATGTGGCAGCAAATCCACAAAATTCATCTGAAGCTAATAAATTTCAGTCAATCAATAAGTGATAAGGTCAACCGAATTGATGTCACATCAACAAAGGGATGAGTGAGGACCATCAAGTAGATGACCCTTATTTTCCATGTCATCAATTTCCTAGAGGCTATAAAAGAAGGCGAGGAGTTTGTTCAAAGGGACAACACACCTGAATACCTTTTGTCTCTCTGTTCTTTATTGCTTACTCTTGTACTCCAACTGTTGTAAGAGGCTTCTCCGCCTCCGACTGTCACACTCGAGGGTATACTTGTCCGCCAAATCGGGCAATACCCCCAAATGACAAATCAGATACAACATGATACACAACTAACATAACAAAGATAAAGAAAGAAAACCAAGATATATATATTTATATAGGTAAAAGTAAAGGATTTGCATGCATGCACAAATTTAAAATTTCTTTTAAAAATATAAAAGAGGGGGGGAAATGGAACCAAAACAAATATCAAGTAACACTTACTAAATAAAATCAAACTGAAAACAAAACTATAATGGCACATCAAAACTGAACCATCTCAAAGTAATATGGGACCGACAGCTAGGACCTCTGAGCGACATGACATAACCTCTACCTGCTAACCTGGAAATGAAAAGAAAAGCAAGAGGTAGTGAGTGCAAAATACTCAGCAGGTATAAGAAAGATAGTGCATGTACTATATAGTGTAAGGAGTCAAAGGGAGCAGGCTCAGTAATAATACTTACTAACAAAATTAAATGCACTAATATAATCATGTGCTAAGAAAAGCATACACAACCATATAAACCTCTACTAACCTGATCAACCAAGTATAACAAATAAATGAAGTGTACAACCTGTATATTCAATCATGTATAAAACAATCACATAACAAGCATATAGCATGTACTAACTGCACACAACAACATGCTACCATGAATGAGTCTTGTGGGCAGTCAGGGTATGTACATAGCTATCTAGCTACTGACTGTGAGCAGCAACATGATACCACTAATGGGTCTCATAGGCAGTCAGGGTGTACAAATGACCATGTTTGCACTCAACAACATGCTACCATGAATGGGTCTCATGGGCAAACAGGATGGGGCAGATATCTAGCTACGGACTATGGTCAATAACATGCTACCACGATGGGTCCCATGGGTAGTCTTTGTTGGATCGTTGGAGATGAGAGATAGGGGGTAGTGAATCTCGTTCGAAAATCTTTTCTTTTTTATGTAACTCAAAGTAGTAGCGAAAAATAAAAACAAAAGGCACACTCCTTTTTTACTTGGTTCGGAGCTCAGTCGACTCCTACTCCAAGAACCCACGAATCTTTGGATCGTATCGATGGGTTAATCCACTAAAGCTCTTCTCTCCAAAATACTTTCGAAGAAGAAGCAAACTCATATACAGAGAATGAGGAGGATAGCAACACACTGCTACCTCCTTAATATATGCAATAACAGAAACTTGAAGATATTATACCGACAGCACAAAGGATGTAGATGAAGTGTAGGTGTCAGTATGCTTTGCAGCGTCGTAGCAGATGATCTTGAACGAAGAGCAGCAGACGTAATAAGATGAAGAGCAAGGAGTGGTTGTTGTCGGCTCGGACCTCGAGGGCTTCTTTTATAGGCTGTGTTTCATCGACTGAAAAATCGATTAGTCGACTGATCCTTTCGGTTGATTGATCCTCCTATCAGTCGACTGGATCTGCACCCTTCCTTTTTTACTCTGATCCGATACGTTCGATCCCAAAAATCATGCTTGATCGGTCGACTGATCCAGATGATCAGTCGACTGATCACTGTGTTTACCTTTTCTGCGTTGATTCGATATGCAAGATGTTTATTGCCTTCTTTGTTCGGTCGACTGATCCCAATGAATTTCATTTCTTCTGAACTGAATTTGATCTTCTCCACGTAGACTTGATCGATCGACTGAACCCCCTATTTAGTCGACCGAACCCACATTAAATCAAACTTTTATTTCCATCTACAAAACAGAGTTAGCATAGGCAATAATAATAGAAGTCCTGCAAAACAAATGTTAGATGAAGTATGCATGAATAAGACAATTCGGTCTATCTTGATCTCAACTTAGAAACCTCTGTTGGTTTCTTTAGTTGGATCAGCGCTTAAGGTTTGTCCCATTGGGACACGACCTCACTGCACTAACTCCAGTATGCTTACCTCAACTCACCTTCTAAATATCGGGTCCTCCAGACCTGTTTGGACTTTGCTTGGCATCAGATCAGCCTTCCAAGTCTTCCACTTGATTCGATATCAGGTCCTCAAAACCTATCGAATCCTCCTGCTAGATGTCAAGTCCTCTTGACCCATCTGGGCTTCCTGCCTAGTTCCACGATCTGCCAAGACTTCCTTGCCTAGTATCGGGTCCTCCAGACTAACTAGGACTTTTAGAGTTGAGATCCTTCACATTGGATTAGTTCATCATATAACAATAAGTCTTAACTTTGAACCTTTCACAACATCAAAATATAAGTTTGATTATGGTGCTCCCTGCACTAATCGTCTTAATGTAAGGCATATAAAAGAAAAATAAGCAAACAAGCAGTAATAATCACATCCAAGTGTAGATCTCTATAAACTACACTATGGTCTAATTTCACTGATATATAAGCACGAGCCTAAATAATCGACATAATTCTGGTAGGATAATCGTTATCCTACACTACGGTATAATCTTACTAACGTATAGGCACAAGCCTAAATAACCAACATAGTTTTGGTAGGATACTCGATATCCTACACTACGGTACAGTCTTACCAACGTATAGGCACAAGCCTAAATAACAATAAGGGGCTTAGTAGGATACTCGATATCCTATACTACATTATGATCTTACTAACATATAAGCATGAGCCTAAATAACTGACACAGTTCTAGTAGGATACTCAATATCCTACACTACGGTACGATTTTACTTATTGATGCAATCGTCCTCGGGTCAAGGTTGATCAAGTTGACTAAGCTTGAGTTGTCTCGAGCTTGAGTTTTGATGTTTGACAATATCTAAGAGAGAGAAATCAAGTAGGTTAAGGGAGAACTGGATACTTGATTTGAGAAAGTCCTAATTGGAGGTTAGGCAAGTAAAAGTCCTAACTATAAGTTAATCAAGGGAAAGTCCTAACAGAGGTTAGGCAAAGGAAAGTCCTAACTGAGGTTAGGTAAGGGGAAGTCCTAGCGGGACTAGGCAAGGGAAAGTCTTAACTAAGGTTAGGCAAGGAAAATTTCTAACTGAGATTAGGCAAGGGGAAGTCCTAGCGGGGCTAGCCAATGGAAAGTCATAACTGAGGTTAGATAATGGAAAGTCCTAACTGAGGTTAGGCAAGAGGAAAGACCTAGTGGGACTAGGTAGTGGAAAACCTAGTTGGGAACTAGGCAATGGAAGTCCTTGCGGAGCTAGGCGGTGGAAGACCTAGTTGGGAACTAGGTTAAGTCCAATAGGTCAAGGTTGACCAGATATTGGGCAACAAAAAGTCTCAACAGGTCATGGATGACTAGATGTTGGGAAGAGAAAGTCCTGGTAGGTTGAGGTCAACCAAATACCAAGCAAGACCCAAATTCAAGCTTAAAAAGGTTGAATTTAGGGTTACCAATTGATTGGAAGGAAGTGTCAATCGATTGGTAAACCCTAAACCTAAACTTTCGGGTTGTGCTGCTTGAATCGATTGACTTAACCAATTGAATAGCGCTCAATCGATTGGTGGGAATCACCAATCGATTAAGAGCCTATTTCACGAAAACAAAACCAGCCGGAATTGATTAGGTATAGTTCTCTCCGTGAACAGAAGGTTTTCGAATCAATTAAAGCTAAGTCAATTAATTAGGGTAATCGATTGGGAGCTTTTTCACGAGAGAACAGAAAGCCTTAGAATCGATTAGTGTAATGGATTAGAGGCTAACCAATCAATTGGTGTGGCTCACTAATCGATTGGATGAGTGAAAAAGAGTCATTTTGTAGGTTTTGATGGTCAATCTAAATTGACAATTGATTAGGGGTAAGGCCAATCAGTCAAAATCACAAGTGCACAGTTAAGTCCTCAAGTAATAAAAATATCGATCAAGAGGGACTCTTGATTAAGTAATAGTCAAGTTTGCAAAGAAAATTATCTAGACGATCGAAGGTTGGTTGAAAGCTTGAGAACTAGAGTTTGAGAGAGTGAGCTAAGCGCTAGAGAGTGTTGAGAGGGAGAGAGAGAGAGAGAGATCGTCAGGGGAAAGGTTTGAGAGAAGGCCTAGAGCAGAAGTGGTCAAAGGAAGAAGTTAGAACTAGGGGAACAATTATAGGATTTTGATTTCATTATGATGCTAGTTAACATCTCCAAGTATTGTTCATCTCCTTGCCTCCATGCTTATGCTCTTGTAGATACTCTAACCAAATTACTAGTATGGACCCATGAAGGCTACACCAGAGTGTTTACATCATTTTCTTCCAATGCTATTAAGTAGAACAAGTAACATAGAAAGTCTGATTAAAAGATTACCCTCTATCACTCAGGGCTCCCCGGTCATACAATTTAGATTACACAAGTCACTTCCTAATATTGAATTGGTGAAAACTCATTAAACTCTAATTAGCTAATCTCTTATGGAGAATTGGCCCTTATTTCAGGTGATGACTTTGGAAAGTTTGATTAAAGGATTAACCTCTATCACTAAGGGCTCCTCGGTCATACAATCAAAGTATTTTCTCTACATGGTGACCAGTCATTCACATCCATATGCATTCACCACACACATTACATCAAACACATACTAAGCACAACACACATAGAATAAGTCATAAACATATCATAGAACAAAGAAATGGGCAAAACCCTAGTTCATACATCAACATCATAATTACTTCCTACATCCTAGAATTTATGGATTACTCCATAAAGAAGGAAGAACAAACCATAGACATGAAAAATAACATTCTTACAACCCAAATCGGAGATAGAAGGAGAAGAAATGCTTATTAAAGAGATTGTCAGTGTCTTCGGGATGTTTCCTTACTCCAGAGGTGGACAGATCATTGAGGTGACTCTTGGAAGGTAGTTCTAGGGTTTCCCACAAGAGGAGAACTCTTTCCCAAGAAGAGGAGTTGAGCCCCAAACCCAAGATGAGTCAAAAAAAAAAGGATTTATTGACCCTTTTATAGGTCCACACGACCTTGTGACCACACAACACAGTCGTTCCTGTGAGGCATGGCTGTGCCGTAGGAAACCCTAGGCAAAAGACATGGTCTTCACCCTTAGGAACGGCCTGGCCGTGGGAAATAGGCTAAAATAAGGTACGGTCGTGCCTTAGGCATGGCTGGACCATGAGTATTGCTGGAAATGCTCTGGGTTCGGTAGAAAAGCACACGGTCGTGCCTTTGAGGCACCACCTGGCCATGGGTCTTGTTGGAAATTATGGAGACGATGCTGAAAAACACATGGTCGTGCTTGGATGGCATGGCCAAGCCATGGGGCTTGTCTTGATAGACACAGTCATCCCTGTGAGGCACGACCATGGCTTGGCCAATGAAGGCATGGTCGTGCCTAGAAGAGGCATAGCCATGCTTGCTGAGTTTTGCTCCCAAGCTTGCTCCAATGTCATGCCATCTAAGCGCGGTCATGTGTTTTTCAGCACCGTCTCCACCATTTCTAGCAAGACCCATGGCCAAGTCGTGGGGCTTGTCTTGATAGACACGGTCATCCCTGTGAGGCACTGTCATGTCTTAGCTAATGAAGGCAAGGTCGTGCCTAGGAGAGATGATGTGCGTAGATTATATATCATTTTATGCATTATTTGACGCACATTTTCTTATATTTCATTGACATGATCTATACTATCGTACCTCATTTTATTATGTTATCATATTTTTTACTCCATCTTGTTCGAAGATCTACTCCTCTTGTGTTTTCATCTACATGATGCGTTTCGGAGCTAAACGGAACTTCTACGGTGAGCAAAGCAGTATAACAGAGTAGAAAGCAAAGTAGGAAGCCAAGAAAAACCCTAGTCGTGTCTTCCAAACACGGCCGTGTGACTTTTCTGGGCATACTCAAGGCACGGTCGTGTCTCACAGACACGACCGTGTCTCCCTGGCAGACCTTCCTTAGTACTGGGTCGTGTCTCCCAGACACGGTCATGCCTCCTACCATCAGAGCCTCAAGACACTGCCGTGTTTCATAGACACGATCGTGTGTCATGCTTGACCTGGGTCATGCCTCACTAGTATAAAAGGGGTTTTTTCCCCTTTCTTAAGGGAGGGTGGTTTTTCCCTTCTTGGGAGAACCCTATGTCCTTTCTACTTAATCTTCCGGTGATCATTCTGTTGGTGCAATTTGCACTACAAGTCAAACCCTAAGGTTTTGATGTATGACCAAAGGTTAAAGTTAGACTGT
>JBBUKS010503061.1:0-14116 GCA_038050645.1 Hedychium gardnerianum | reverse complement strand
TTTGATATATATATATATATATATATATATATATAGAGAGAGAGAGAGAGAGAGAGAAAAGTATAGAGATAATTATTAAATTATATTATTTTCTTTCTCCTCCCTCTCCTCCTCTCTTTGGTTGGCCACACCCTAAAAGGGTTTTTTCCCTTTTTGTTGCCAAAAATCACAAGTAAGAAGATTCTTCTTCCTTTGTGCTTCCTTCTCTTGGATCACGTCTCCTCCGTGCTTGGCAAGTACTGATCGGAGGCTAGACTTATTGCTCAAGGAGTTATCTTGAAGAGCTCGGCATGGATACGAATAGAGGCGAGGTTCAACAACGTCGCTCTAGTTGATGTCCTTTCATTTATGCATCATCCGTAAGGTATACCTAGAGTAAATGTTATTCTTAAAAGTTTTATTTTATCGATCATATCTGCATGAGATATATCCTTGTATGTGTATAGTGTGTGTGATGTAATAATTAGTTTTTGTTATTACTGTTTAATGTCTTCCGCTGTGCATGTTTTGCGAAATGTGTTAAGCACACACCGCATCAGGCTACCCAACACATGCTATCTAAGATTAATAAAAAACATGGTATGTAGAAAGAAACATAATATTAAGATAGATTCAAAATTTTAGGTTTGCTTTAAATGCTCAAATTGCAGTAACCCAGTCAAAAAATGCCTTACCTTCTGTTTTTTCTTGAATTCTTCCCATGTTACGGTGTGGGATGTTTTTAAGCTGGCCAAACGAGCCGCATGCCACTCTGGTGAATGAAATGAACCATCCGTCTGTGATGGTCCTCATTAGTAATAATCCTTTTGATTGAAATACATGACAAAACTCATGTTATTTTGAAGAACATCACTAAATATTATATGAAAGAAGATAAAACAATAAAGAACACATAACAGCAACATTACTAGAAAGAATTAAGAGATATTGCCAATCAATTCAGTTGTTTAACAAAGCTATAATCAAGAAAGTGGCTAATAGTTCATCAATATATGTACAATTTTCTTTGCCCAGGAAAACCTATTTTTTCACTAGTGAAAAAAAGTACAGAAGCATAAAATAATTTTAAAAAAGAGTAAATAATTTCATGGGACAAAACAGAAAAAATGGTTTGAAAAAGGCAAATAGCCAAGACGCCAGTCCTAAGTTTTTAGTAAGAACCAGAGAAGAGAGTTTAATATGTTAACTCACTTCAAGTTAGGGGTATGGTTATATCAGTAAACTAACCAGCAAATTAAAAATCAAAAAAAGTAATTATAGACCCTCTGTTTAACTGATGTTGTGTCAAAAATACATTGGAACTTGTGAAACATGTACAATTTACTCAATAGCAATGAGGGGGAAATCATAAACTAAGTCCATATGTAAAAAAAAAAAAACTGCTACGATGTAGGTAAAGTACCAAGGATAGGGGTGACATCAAGTATCCAGCCCAACATAAAACTTGCCTAAACTTGGGCTAGGTGGCATCTAGCCAGTGAAGCGTGGCATGGATCCAAGTGGAGTGGAGTTGGACATGACCCTATGGTTGGGCTGGATCCAATCTGCATGCTAGGCACAAACTAAGCACATAGCCTGGATCATTTTTTCCATAAATTACCAAAAGTACCATACTTTTAATTTTTTAAATATAAATAATAAGGGTATTTTGCTCATTTTTTATCCTAATGATTAAAAAAAAATTAAAAAATCGAAAATATTAAAAGAATCCTACAATCTTATATAAATACCATCTCCTTCTCCCATTCGACCATCAAATCCTCACCTCTTCCTCCTCATTCTCTCATATTCCTCGCATATCTTCCTCATTTTCAGTCTCTACCCTCAGCTATCTCACAAATTCATAATTTCTTATTACAATATTTTGCTATTCGGTTTGGAAAGTGAGACTCAACATCACCGATAAGGACATTGACATATAGTGTATGATACGAGGGCTATGAATGATTGTGGTGGTTATAACGTGGCTTGATATTGTGATCCTCAAATATCAATCACCATATCACCATAACTACGTCTTAAATTTTCCCCAGTCCGAACCAATCAGGCATGGGCCGGTGGTGGTAGTGGGTGGTGGGGATGCTTCCCACATCTTTCTGGCTCTGAGTCTGACCCATTGCCAACCCTAATTTTAAGACTAAAAAAAGACTAATTGCAACATCAAGAGAACCGTACAATCTCATTTATATTCCCCTTCAATCAAATTTTTTCCGAAGTAAGAATGCTAAACACAATTAAAATAACTAAGTGATCGTCTAGATCAACTAATAAGGTACATAAAGAAAGATTGAACTTCCTAGAAGGAATGGAAGCTTAAGCTGCACCAGAAAGTCAAGGCAATAAATGGAGAAAAATATGCATGTAACAAGCAATTCAGAAAGATCTTATAAAATATATATGTATGCGCAAACCCCAACACAAACCTAAAGATAACAATTTTATAGCAAAGTCATTTTTGACCAGCAGATAAAACATGAAATCAGAAGCAATGGTATGAAAGGGTACAAACCATTCCGTCCTCGACGTCCTCCGGCCCAGCAGAGGACGAACCTAGCCTCGACCTCTGCATCGCCTTGTAAGCCTGATTCTTGCCCATTTTGGAACACTAAACACCCTTGGATAAAGAGGAAATCCAGAAAACCGGCTCGAACAGACGGTGAGGACTTGAAGAAGATAGACTTCTCGTTTGGAAATTCCGGTTTCCTTTGGGCAGATCTCCAAAACAAACCCTTGGTAACCCCGAGGAAGAGACGGGCGAAAAAAGGTCTCTGGAGACCACGAACAATCGATCGAAGCACCAAATGAAGATTGAGCCCGGCGGAGATAAAAATAAATAAATAAATATTAAATAAATAGGGCATTGTCACGAGCCAATGATACTCTAGACAGGAAACAGCATTCTTTCCCACACCGCTTCGGCCATCGGCCAACGCGCTGTTCTTTGCGTCGTTAAAGATTTTCAGTGTGGTCACAACGAGTGTTGTGCGTCCAGATAAATACAGGAGATCCCTTATACACAATCGACGGCTGACAACAAAGGATAGGGAATGGAAGGCCCCCGGGGGTAAATTAAGGGACGGTCGAGATGGTGCTGATATCCATAGGCGAAAAGTTGGAATAAATTCTCGCCATTTACGTTGCCCACCACCCATTTTTAGATTTCACACTTTACATGGAGCCGCTTATTTGATAATTAATTTTTTTAATTTTTTATTTATTTAAAATAAATAAATTAAAAAACATCCATTATATTATTTCTCTATCGTTCTTTATGATTAATATTGAAATATCTAGTTAAAGGTCAGTGAAAATATTGCATAGAGAATTAAGTTTAATGATTGTTTCACTCATATTTTATATAGAAAATTTTTGTATTACACATCACATCTCGTACACATCTAAAAAAAATTTAAATTTTTTTAATTTAAATTTTTTTGTATGTTTAATATTATAATTTAATCCTTAAATGTTATAAGTAAAATTTGATTGATACAATTAATTACTTAAAAAAATAAATAAATAAAAATATCGAGACATCTGCATTAGGATCGTCCATGTCGTGTGTGTGTGTATATATATATATATATATTATATTATGTTGTTTTGTTAAGTCTAATTATGTTGTCAATATGTCTTTGCAAGCTTAGTGGGAAGCGTCCACATTAAGATGCTTATAATTGAAACAATTATTTAGCTAAAAGTTAGTGAAAATACCTAAAATTTAATACACCATGAGATATGAGCAATAAATGATTATTATTTACTCTTACAGTTGTGGTACCATGACAAAAGCACTACGAATTTTGATAAGGATGATTCTGAAGATCGACCTTTCATATATAAACTGTGTTTTAAATTTATCTATTAGGTGAATTAAGAGAAAAAATCATCTACTTTCAAAATTAGTCTGATGAAATTTAGACACCTGAATTATAAAAAAATATATTTAGTATTCATTTTCAAACAACTTAAAATATTAATCTCCATCAATTTTGTGTGCACGTAAAAAATTAGATGGGTAACAGAGACAGATTCATGTAAAGTTGTATTGGGCCGTAGCCCGCCTCAAATATATGATAAATGGTGCAGTTATCGTCGGAGGCCCACGCATTTATTTGCTCATTAAATAACATCAAATCAAATGGAGACAAGTCAAGTCAGACAGCAGAATAAGTTATGAAAAAAAAAAAATCATAAACACGTTCTTCTTCTTCACCTAATCACTAAATAAAAAGATTTGGCATTCTCATTATTTTTCTGATACTAAATGTCGTTTTAAATCATTCCTTACAAAAATTTATCAACCGTATATATTATAAAATAATTTTATTGTTTCCGTAGGATCAACTATTGGTTAATGCATGAGGTATTATCATAATGAAATTTGGAGGTCAAATCCTGATTAATAGTCAGATTTCTGTCCTCCCTTATGCACTAGTCACTGTTCGGGCTAGCTGGACTAGCTCCCGTGATTTACCTCTTCCGTGTTGGTCTTTGGACGGATTGGCGGGGGGCGCTGGGACGAGCGTTTCACCTTTTTACCATAATAAAATAATTTTATTACACAAATAATAATAAAAATATAAATTGGAGGTATAGATTTATTTTGTGGATCGATATCCAGTCATTCATAATAATGAACTTTTTAATTAATTAATTTATGTCGGTTGGATTTGATGATGTGTCAAATTGCAAGTGGATGCAATGAGTATGTTTCCGTGGTGGCAAAAGGTGAAATACTCGTCTTCAGTGCTCTTGTCAGCTCGTCCCAGGACTAACACGGAAGATGTAAATCACGAGGGCTAATCTAATTAGTCCGAACAATAACTAATGCATAAAAGAGGATAGGAACCTGAATACTAACCGGTATGTCTCCGTGAATGTCAATGATGTTGATCCTAAGATAAATTAATAAAAATATTAAAGAAAAATATTTTATTTTTTGTCACAGTAAATGTTGATGAATCCATTAAATTTCTCCATCCTCTTCTCGATACCAATATTATATTTCATCATAAATATAATATAAAGCTTTTAATTTTATAATTTTATAGATTCAATATATTAAACCAAATTTAATTAAAGATATAAATATAAATTTTATTATAAATAGATTTTATATTTAAAATTTCGTTGAACACTATATATTTCCCAGGGCACAATTTTATATTTTAATAGTGCATGTATAAATTAACAAACACTGTTGATTATACAGATAAATATTGATATGTAGTTGCATCGTCAAACACAATATATTTCCACGACCATAAGATTCGTTTGATTAAGGTTATTATTGATAAATCTCGATTATTTTAGATAAAAAAAAAACTTATTTAATTTAAGTAATGAATAATTCTTGAATAATAACACATGTTTGACATGTTAATAAATAGGACATGTGACTCGAAATACGATTCTCACATAAAAATATGATTTTCCTTGATTTTGAGATTAGCAAGAATTCAACCGCGGTTGGTCGTCGACTGCAAACAACGATCGATCGTCAAGGGCGAGCATCGGCCAATCGTCGAGCGCAAGCAACGATGTGGTCGGTCGTCGAGTGCAAGCAGCCAAGGCGATGTCGGCTCAATGTTGCCGCTGTTCCTTAGTGTAGAAGGCTCGTCGGAGGCCGGAGATGACAAGCGGCTCACCAACCGTAGAGCGCTAGCAAAGGCACGAGCGGTCGTCGAGCGCGAACAGTGGTCGGTCGTCGAGCACGAGCACGAGCAATGGTGCGGTTGATTGTCGAACATGAACAGTGAGGATAGTGTCGACTTGGCGTCATCATTGTTCCTTTGTGCGAAAGACTAACTAGTGCTGAAGGGTGGTAAGTGACTCATCGATCGTTGAACGCGAGCACTAGGTAGAGATGACAATTTCCTTCGAACTCGATAGAGGATCCGATACTCGACTCACATGGAGGAGGGTATGAAGGAAATTTTTGAACTCAATTAAATAATTAGATAATTGAGTATGAAGACTATCCATACTCTATCCAATTAAATTTTATATATTGAGAGTTTTTTTCTAAAATTAATATGTTTTTATTGAATATATTAAATTAGAAGTATATTATATATCTTTTTGTTAAATTATATATATATTATATGATGTTAATTATATTTTTTTATTGAAGGATGATAATTGGATGAAACGAAAAAAATTATTAATATAGAGAATATTTGATATTCTGATGGATATGAGTATGAAGATGGATATAATGATGAAAGTTTGAAAATTCGATGAAGATGAGGCCCGAGGATATGGAATTTGACTTAAACCCGACCCATTATTATCCCTAGCGAGCATCGATCGTCGAGCGCGAGCAAAGGCGGTGTCGACTGAGGCAGCAGCCACGAGCGACAATCGCGTGCGTGAGGGACATGGATGGTTTTTTTTTAACTTAAATTTTTTATTAAAACTTTGCTCGATTGAATCAATCAACTCATAATTATAATTTAAATAAATTAAATATATTCATCTAAAACTTAATAAAATTATCCAAAAAAAAAAATTCTAAAATAATAATAAAAAAAAAATATTATTCAAATTTATTTATTTATACATATCACCATTATTATTATTGTTATTATATATATATTATTTTATTAAACTACATTATTCACTAAAATCTCTAAATAAATAAATTTTTATTTCATCACCATAGAAAAAAACATGAAAAGAAAATACATTACTCTCAATATATATTTTTTTCATAATACACATCTTCGAATCAATTAATTTTAAAAATAATTAATTCAATTTTATATAAATTTTCTCATCAATATTCATAAAAATTCATTCAAACAATTAATATTTTTAAATTTTCTCATTAATATTCATAAAAGTTCAACTAATGTTCTTAGCGTATCATTTTATTAAAGAAAAATCCAATGAACAACCAACTTTGAAGGAAAATTGAAAATATATTACTCTCATTTTAGTCGTTAGCTTAATTGGGTTTAGACAGTCGAGTAGCCAACTTCGAAGTCACATGCTATGTTGTGATAAATTTAGTTAGGCCCAACCTAACACGTGGCAAATTTTGTGAATCGGGCTCGCGAACAGCCAATTTTGGAGGAAAATTGAAAATACATTACTCTCATTTTGGTCTTTGACTTAGTTGGATGGAGTTAGTCGAATAATCAACATTGAAGTCACGTGCTATGCTATCTTGCGATAAATCCAATTAAGTCCAACCTAACACGTGGCAAAATTAGTGAATCACGATAATAAAAAATAAAATATTTATTTTCTGTATTTTCATCAATTCATCGACACTAATATGAAAAAAATTAATCATTAAAATTAATTAGCTTTAACAATCACCTAAAAAAAATAAAAATCTGACTACTAATTAGGATTTAATCTTTAACCGATGAACGTACTTGAATCACATATGTCTCAATCAACTTATTTGACACTTCTTCTAAATTTTTTTTTTAGGATTAAAGGTACAATGATAATTATTAGGGAGATTAAATTTAAGGTAATAAAAAATGAAACGTTCATCTTCAATGTTCTCGTTAATTTATTCTAAGACTAATATGAAAAATATAAATTACGAGAATAAATTTAAGAATGATCGTGAGTGAGAGAGTATTTGTAATTTAATTATGGATGCAATGACAATTTTAAGGATTTACTTTACTCTAATAGTGTGATAAATGGACACTTAGGGAAAAAAAAAAGAAGTAAATTTATACAAGTAATTAGGGAGTACGAAAAGTTTTTTTTTTATCAGTCAACTGGACATCGTATGAAGATTAGATGATATAATCTTTTTTCTAAAATATCTATTAGAGTGTTAGATCACTCAAATCAAAGTAAACAATTATTATTTTTATTTAAATCGAATCAAATCGAATTGAAATAAAAAATAATTATAATTTTTTAACCAAAAATCATTAATACTTTTATAAAATTTAAAATTATGTTTTTTTTGCTAATCTCTTAAATTCGTCTATATTTTTATTTTTAAAATTAGAGACTTGATTAAAAAAATCTAAAATTTATTAAAAAAACCTTAATATTTAAATATATAATTAGAAAAAAATAATAAAAGGATTTTTTTTTAAAAAAAATCACCTTGAAACGGTTGGAACTGCTTTGCTCGAAGGTGATTTTTTTTTTTATTTTCTTTATCTTTTATATTTTTTTCTCCTCTAATTAGCTATTGAATAAAATATGTGTAGTTTTTTTATTTTTATTAAGGATTTAAATTTAAAAATAATAATTTGGATGATGTAAAATTAAGATAAATGAGAGCTCTTTAAAATCATCAATAATTTTTTTATCAAAATTTATTGATAGGCAACTTATTTTTTTTAACAATAAATAAATTGAAGAGTGTCCAATATCAAATTGTTATAAATATAAGAATTTTAAAGTCCTGAATTACTTTGGGATTAAAGTCCTTTGTCTTGTTGATTCGGTTCCATTCAGTTCAATCAATTTAAAAATAATAATTTCTTTATTTTCATTTGGAAATGCATCTATTTGAGAAAAAAAAGATAATCTTATGATATATAATTCAGTATTTTACTGAACCATATGAATAAATTTTAATATTATCTAAATCATATATCTAATTTTCATAATATTTAAATTATGTATCATATTTTTGAAATATAATTTCTTTTTCTCTATAGATCTATTAAATAGTTTCATCCGAAATTGATTGATGAATCTAGAGAACTTTGAATCATTCAAAACTAAAATTAATATATTTCTGAAAACTTCATTAATATATTTATGCTTTCGGATTTAAATTTGATAATGTAAATTGAGAACAATAAATTAAATTTAGAGTACATCTTCAAATTTTTATTCTATCAATTTAAAAATTCATGGCTCTCAATTTATATTATAGACAAATATATGAAAGAGGTTTTCATTAGTCTGAAATTAGCTGATTGACCTACACCATTAGAAAATTTAAATTTTTTATATTTTTCAAATAAAAAAAGTCATAAGAACTCATTAGTAGTGTTGATCAGTGAGTATCATTGTCTCAAATCTTATAATGAGTTTATAATAAATTTTATCAAATTTTAAAAATTTATTGTTCTCAATTTATGTTATCGAATTTAAATCCAAGAGCATAAATATATTAATTTTGATTTAAAATAATTGATGGATCTAAAAAGAAAGAGATACATTTTGAAAATGTGATATATGACTTAGATATTATAAAAATTAAATACATAATTTAAATAATACCAAAACCTAGTTCATTAAAATGCCATATATAATTTAAGAAATTACAAAACCCAAGTGGTCCATTCCAATTTTCCGACCGTCATTACTTATTATTTTCTTAATAATTTAAGTGTTTAAATTTTACCAAACTAATTTATTATCCGTATATCAAATGACCTTCTTTTTTTTAGTCCACCTATAAATAAATTTAGAGCATAATTTATTAACATTCGAAAACTTACATAAAACATATTTATTCAGGAAAGCGTATTCAATTAATATCACACCTGAGTCAATTTGATATTAGGACATCATCAATCAATCGTTAGAATTATAAATACATTTTTGTTATAATTCTAATATACCATATCTACATTATAAAAATTTATTAAAATATCTAAAATAATTAAAGTTCTAAAATTTTAATTACATGGTTCCATGCCCATTATATTAATTTTGAGATAAAAGAGCAAGTTTAAAATTTCACAATTACTCTTAAATTATAAATTTCAAATCTTACACCCACAATGATTATATTTTTTTATTCAATTTTTTCATTTCACAAATCTCTTCAAAAACTTTACATTGGAGATGCCTACTTATAAAACTTTATTGCACCGGCTTTACTTTTACTTTTCAGGTTTACTTAATTAGAACATCTCTAATCGTTAGAATTTTAGATCATTTTTTTAATGATTTTAATATATCACATCAATATTATAACAATTTATTGAAATATCTTTTAGATGAGTTTTTTTTTTATTCCAATTCATAGCATAACATATAGTTGTATGACTCAATGCATATTAAATATAAATAAATTTAAAATTTTATTATTAGTTTTAAATTATAAATCTCAAATTTTACTTCCATAATGATTAAAAACTTTACAATTTTTTCGAAAACCTTACATGGGAGTTGCTTGCTTTGAGATATAACTGAGTTGGTATAGAATTGAATAATGATTGATTTTTGATGAAGTTGATGACATTATTCTCTATAATGATTGTTTTGAGGTTCCTGTCCTTTTTTATATATTAGTCATTGTTCTGGCTAGCTAGATTAGTTCCCGTGATTTATCTCTTCCGTATTGGTTTTGGAACGGATTGACGGAAGCGTTTCGTCTTTTGTCATAATTTTATATTTTGTAAAATTATATGAAGATGCCACTCATAAGTGTATGGAATCATTGGAATGGCAAATTGCAGTAAAAGTAAAAAGAATGACACTGAATTCATTCCAATTTTCGCAACTTTCCTAATATCCGACAACTGCGATTACGGTTCGCCTTACGGATTTTCAAAATTTGCTCAATTTGACTCGTACACTATCGGCGTATGGAATGACTATAATACCCACATTATAGTGGTGTATTTAGGGATAAAAACGAGTGGTAATATCGTCCAGTAGGTTTTGATGAAAATCCTATATCTGGTATCCCATGGCTCCGGTCCCGATTCGCGCTTCGAGCTCCCTCCCGCGCTACTTGCCTGCTTCCTCTGCTCTCGCTCACTCAATTGGCCCTCAACCATGCCGGCCTTTTTCTCTCGCCCGCCTCCTTCGACGGCCATAAGGCCCTTCTCACGTGCTCACCGAGAACCGAGCTTCGTTCAGGGGCTTTCAAGGGTCGTGGATCGTTCGAGGGCGACACTCGGGTGGACGAAGCTGAATAAAGGGGCTATGGAGATCTGCGCGTGCGACATTCAGGAGCATAGCGGCCACGCTTTCGGCTCGGTTGTGGATTCTCCGGCTGCTAGAGCAAGGACTAAGTAAAAAAAAAAAAATCTTCTTTTTTGGATTTAGCGCTAATAGCGTTGAAGATGCATCGGATCTTGTTCTTTCCATAACTGTACTCAAATCTTCTTCTTCTTCTTCTAATTTGCTTTATTATTATGAGGATGAATAGTAGCCACATTGAATCTGCATTTGTTTTTCTCAAGTCTAATTAAGTTTTTTTGTCTACCATTCGGCTGTAGGATTTACAATAGCTCCAAGACCGTATATTGGGATGAAGCCGTTCTATGCAGCTTGTTGGCGTCGACATTACCAAAAGTTCACCAGTAGGATCCATCTCATTCAGATAAATGTTGAAATCCAACGCCTCAAACTGTCTTCCGGCGGAGAAGCACTGCACCAAATACCTTGTGTGCGTGAAGATTAACTTCCTCCAGCACACCGAGATGATAAACATAGTGCCAAAAAGAAAATAAAAGAAAGAAGACAAGAGCAACTAAATGCGGACTGGTCTAAGGCTACTCTATGGACATAATTCAAATTTATACATACTATTGGAGAAAAAGTAGAAATAAATTTTGACGACATTGCCAAATGTTATACAATGCTACTCAGCAATCCTCCCTAGCTTGGTCTCTCAATGATGATATGGAGAAAATTTGTAAAATATCAACTCAAATGCTCCTAGCTTGAACATGAAAAACTCCCCTGAAAAAGATTCTCCATGTATAAGCTTTCTAGTTTCCCACAAACTCTACATGTACCCCAATGCAACCTCTTGACTTTGGAATGCTTGCTGAAATGAAAAACATATAACCACCCTGGTAATGGTTGATCATACCCAAAAGCCACGTTAAAAATTCTAAATGGGGTTTCTGTGCACTTGGGCATGTAGGTTGGGCCCCAAATGGTCTGGCCATGCTCTAGCTTTGCTAAATCTTATGGCCCGGGCACCTAGCCTGCACTAGGTCATGCCCAGGCGATGCCGTATTTGACCTAGCAAAGGTTACTTTGCTTTTGTCAGGATTTTTAGTGTATTTAATCTAAGTTTTAAAATCTCAATCTGTGCTGGAATTTTTGTCTGACCGGTACAATTTGGTATTGTTCCATGAGATTTGAAACCATGATTTAATCACTAACTTGCTTTACAAAGAAGATATTAACACTTTTCTTGACATTTCACATCTTGAAACCATTCCGTCTCTCTTAATTCCATAACCTATTAGTCTGTCTAGAAACAACTGTAGAAAATGATGCAATATCATCTTGTGCAAGTGTAGGTTAAGACGACACATCATTTCTGTATTTCTGTGTTTGTGGGAGATGAACGTGGAATGATAAATAGGATTGCTGGAGTATTTGCCAGACGAGGATACAACATCGAATCACTTGCAGTGGGTTTAAATAAGGACAAGGCATTGTTCACCATAGTTGTCTCAGGTACCGAAAAGGTATTGCAGCAGGTAGTGGAGCAGCTTAACAAGCTTGTGAATGTTCTGAAGGTAAGTATCTAGTTTGCTAGTTATTTATCTTGATTTTTTTGATTTGAAGTTTTTGTTTATGATATTGATCACTATATCTTACACGAACAGTCCTTTAATTTCACAGGCAACATGTTTTGTTTGAATATTTTCTGCCAAATCTGCCACCAGTATTTCACTCGAACAGACAATGATGTTATTCTAAGTTCTATGCCAATGACTTGTTGTAACTAGTAGGTTTAATGTTTATTGAGGAATCGTTATCTACCATGCCTCTGTATTTTGGTCTATGACTTCATGTTTTTAGTCGGTTGAGGATTTATCACGGGAGGCCCAAGTTGAACGGGAATTGATGCTTATAAAACTCAATGTGGAACCAGATAAACGGCCAGAGGTAAACTTTAAGCTTAGTTCCTCTTTAGTTGATGAATTTTCCTATCAAATAACAGGTGGCCTACAATCTGAGGTGGTATGATGCTTAAGTTGCATCAAGTATGTCCAATTACTCGTATAACAAATGTACTTGTTTATTTGAAGCTAAAACTAGGTCATGTATAATCTGTGATTTTCAATCTTCTTCTTGTTGTTTTAGAGAGGGAGAGAGAAATGAGGGTTGGTCTAAAGACAGTAAAATCCTTGTTACAGATTATATAAATAAAAATTAGGAAATATAGGGATATGATTTACCTTAATTGTAGGATAAAATTTATCTTGATGGTAGGGATTTGTTTAAGTCTAGATAAATGAGATTGATGAATAAAATGAATAATATATTTTTTCTTCCAAAATTTCTTAACATGATATCAAAGCAAACCCTAGCCTCCTCTTCTCTTCCATTATTGATTGATGGCGACAACTCTTCTCTTGCATTAGCCATCGTTGGCCTAGGAAGAACCGTTGATTGTCGATTGCCGATTTGTCATCGCCCAAATTCCAGTCATCGAAATCTCTATGCGTGAGCCACACGCACCATTATGAGTTTTCTGTTCCAGTCCCACGAGTTGGCATGTGAAAACGCGTTCGTTACCATAAATCTCTTCTATTGTCACTATTTCGTTCGCCCTGCTCCACACAACATCTTTGCATACTTGATTGAGTCAACATCTATTCAGGTGTGGGACTTTTTTTTTGCAACATTTTTAGAGTTTTTTTGGTATTATAGATTTAGTTCTATGTTTTTTTTTTCTTGCTGCTCTTTGGTGATATAGTTGAGAAGAAGTTTGTCATGATCTCTGCTCATGAATATGTCAAATTCTCTAAGTACTAAGAATTGTTAAATCTTCATCTACACCAATTACTACCATTGCTGAGTTAGGTAAATCAAATACATGTCTTGTTTCCTCATCCTCCAATTGAGTAATTGATTCTGGTGTCACAGATCATATCTCATTTGATCTTTACTTTTCAGTCACATACTTCTACTTTTACTTCTACTTCTACTTCTACTGTTACTTTAACAGATGGGTCAAGCTCTTATGTTCTTGGGTCTGTCACAATTACTCCAACTCCTTCGATCCCATTACACTCTATTAAGTAAATCAAATACATGTCTTGTTTCCTCATTCTCCAAATGGGTCATCGATTCTCGCATACAACAACAATAATCAAGCCTTATCCCACTACGTGGGGTCGGCTATATGAATCCTTTTACGCCATTGGGCTCTATCCCCTACTATATCATCATCTATACTTAAATAAAT
>JBBUKS010503050.1:0-14117 GCA_038050645.1 Hedychium gardnerianum | reverse complement strand
ACCGACTATTTCGATCTTGTCGTCCATATTTTTTGCAAGAAATTTTTTATTCAAATTAAAATAAATGAACTTACAACCTTTAATATCTCGGGCACTACGATAACGGTGTGAGGCTTCCTCAGTCGGAACCTGTTTGTCATAACCTTGATCACGTTCCTCACGATCTTCAAGATCTTGCGCCGCTAGACGCTGGAATAACTCCATGACTTGTCTATGTAGATCTTCGATGAGTTTGTACAGTACGCTTCGATTCTGGTGCGAGACTTCCTCAGTCGGAACCTGTCTTTCACGACCATGATCACAACCACAATTATCATCCATGGATCTAAGGCTCTGATACCAACTGGCGCAGGGGAGAAATCTCCGAGTGCGACTTTTGAATATAGGTTGTAGAGAAAGCGTAGGAAGAAGAAAATTCGCTAACGAAGAGGAGTCGCCTCTAAGTTTAAACGGAAATAAATTTTATTAAAATTAAAACCAAACTCAACATCTAAACTTAACATCTAAACTTCACATTCAAACTTAACATTTTAACTTAACATATTTTTACAAGAGTACTAACCCTTGTTTAAATAATCTAAGAAATAAGAAAAAATTATAACAGAAAAAACTAAAATAAAAGAAAACTAATTCTAATAAAAAAATAAAATCTAAATTAATTTTTAGAAAAAAATATTAATTCTAAAAAAATAAAATCTAAATTAACTTTTAGAAAATAAAATTAATCATAAAAATTTTAAATAAATAAAAAAAAGATTAAAAGACTAAATCTAAAATTTCGACGGCGACTAGAAAGTCGATTTCGCCTCGTCCATACTTTGAATAGAGAGCAACCGCGTCAAGCGGCCACAGATTGATCATCTTTCTTGTCGATAATCTCAATTGTCATTTTTCAAGGCCTAAAAAAAAGATTGATAGCTTCGTTTTTTATAACTAATATATTAAATAATATAAATTTATTATATTGTAGAATATTCCTGCATCACATGTTTCACGTGGTCCTTGCAGCGCTTAAAAGATTAAGGTACAGAATTTACGGTGAATTATTTAATGCGTAATGACTCCTCAAATCGTTATACGGGCAGATTTTTAAAGTGACGCTTGGGGCGATTGAAAGGGCAATGCAGCGCCAGAAGCGGCAGTGGCAGTAGCAGCAGCAGACAGCAGGGGACGAGATTGGCTTTGGAAGAGACGAGGGCCGGATGGAACGTGGAGCAGTTGCTGTCGGACCGGGCATCGCATTCGACTCTCCACTCCGCCGCCGTACGTCACCAACACCAAACTTTTGGATAAGCGCCAGCGCGTCACCACTAGCTGCGGCAAATGCAATTGGGCAAGCGTCATCTCGTCGTTTCCGCCTTTATCCTCTGCACCCTTCTTTCTTTTCCTCCTCCTTCCCAAAACAATTCTCGCTGGAGATTCTTTTCGAATTTCGAATTCACGAAGTTGTTTCAGTAAACAAGCTCGGAAAATAAAACAGATTAATTTTTACCTCTTTTTTTTTTCCCGAATCAAAAAGTCTATAAAATTGAGTGGAACAGGCGTGACAAATCAAAAAAACAAACAAAAAAATATATATATCTGAGACATTGTGGTAGGGCCGCGTTCTGATTCCATATCAAAACTGGGCCCACCGATTTTGGAAGATAATCAGATTGTGGCATTCTCTGGGCCAGCTCGTTTTCGGGATGAATCCGCCTTTCACATACGGTAATTTTTCTTTATGATTTCCGCCCTTCCAGCTTCATAGTCGGATTTTCAAACCGTCGCTGGGACCATTTTGGAATAAGGTAAAAGAAACGCAGAGACAAAGCCAGATCACATATATTTTTTAAATCGAAATGCTTCAGCAACTGCCGCTTCTACCAGCTTAATTACGTCTGTAAGGATCTTGGCTGACTTAGTGTGCTGATAGAACCGATGAGAACGCATTATTAATTAAAGATACTTGTTTAGAATTTTTGAATTTGAGGCGTGACAAATAAAAAGTCAATGGATTACTTAAGATGAGCAAAAGTCGTTTTGTTCGTATGAGCTTTACTATGCGAGTCCTACTAAGATCCTCAACCTTGGCCTTATGGGCTATCCTGACCTTTTAAAGTTTTAATTATCTTGTAAATCTTCTTAGTTAAACTTTATCTCTGAGACAATGGGAGAGCCTGGAATTATAATTTATCTGAATTAAAAAAAAATAACAACAACAAAAACTAAAAATTGAAACTGATAACAGAATTTGATTTGAGAATTAAATCGGAACTGATAACAGAATTTGATTTGAGAATTTAAGATTAATACGATGAACGGTGGCATATACAAAAATTAAAATGGCCTCGGATGAGCCTCAGGCTAAAGCTTAGGTATGGTTGTACCTGGCTCCGCCCTTACTCTTAGACTTTCAATCAACCGGTGCAATATACACTCTCCGTGCACATATATCAAATATCATCAAACTTCACCATTTGAGACCTTGTTATATATATCTTATTAATGTTCTAATATGTGATTTGTGGTCCTAGGCATGGTGCGATAATAAGAGATAAAATAGACTCTCATGTAATGAGAGTTCAAATTTCTTACAGAATATATCATACGTCCGCGGTGATCAAATCATTCGTAGTGTTAGGCCATTCATCAAGATTCATCTATACTTTTCAAATTTACTCAGATAGTCGATGAAAATTTTTCGTAAAATCAGATCGGTCACCTATAAAATCAATCTATTTGAATAGTTAGATATTTATATTAAAAAAAATGATTTATATATTATGCTCTTGGTATTTTGTAGGAGAAAAGATAATTCTCTTTTGTAGTTCTATTAACTCTAAATAATTTATAGTTATTTTTTTAAAAATTTAAGTCCCTTTATATGTTTTTTTTGCAGATCAATCAAGGTAAGTTGATGGATAAATAGATTTGACTTTATTAATATGGTAGTAAAAGATGATTATATTCATTTCATCTTTCACAATCTATTCTCAAATTATGTGGAAAAAAAAATCATAAGATCAATATAACCAACCGTCAAATATATTTATCAGTATGATCCAAGAGAAAAAGGTCACAAATGGATCAACTAATTGTTAGGGGCAGTCCCAATGTGACTTTAATTTTTTGATTTTTTTTTTAGTTGATTTGTTTAGGGTGAGAAGGAGTGTACAGTAGATGGAGAGGGATATTGTGTATCTTAAGAAGATTGATTTGTTTAATTTTTATAATTTTATTATTATATATACTTGAATTTTCTTCATAGATGTGATGTTCAACCATACTACTTCGCCTAGAGAAGTAAAAAATTATAAGCTTACGATGGAGATTATGAATAATTGTCTGATTTACGATTGTGAATTATAGCAAACCATCCTAAAGTTTCTAATTTCATTCAGTTGATTCTCAGAAATTGGGATGTCACACCATAAGGCTGAAGTTTTCATTGTTTATCATGTGTTTATGCTATTTTTTTTAAGGGGCAGAAAATATTTCTACTATTCTGACTGGTCATAAAAATTACTACTCATTTAAAAGAATGTAATTTAAAATTTCAAATTATAGCAAGTGAAATAACAAAATTTTCATTATTTGTGGGCAAAGAGAGGAGAGATTCTCTTGACTCAATTTAGGTGAGAGAAAAAATAATTTAAATTGATTTTGAGGTGTAATGAAATGGGTAGAAGTATTAAAATTAAGGGCACAGTTCAGTTTAACCCTTTACTAAATATTAAAAGTAAGCAGACAGTGTGTAATTTAAACAACCATACAACAACCACATTTCCAAGAGGAAGCAAGAGATTATATACAAATTGAATATTTACACAAATGAGGATTCAAAAATAATATAGTCTATCACCAAGTGAACTTTATTAGTATGATCGAAGAGAAAAAGATCAAATGGATCAACTAATCGTTTGGGGCAGTCCAAATGTGATTTTGATTTTAGTTGATTTGTTTAGGGTGAGAGGGAGTGTATCTTAAGAAGTTTAATTTGTTTAATTTTTATAATTTTAAACAATTTAAACAACCATACAACAAACCATATTTCCAAGAGATGAAGGCAAGAGAGTATATACAAATTGAATATTTACACAAATGAGGACTCAAAAGTAATACAACAAAAGAGATGACAACTTAACTTTTTTACAAGAACAATTTTGGAACTGAACAAGAAGACCCAGAACATTTGAGCTCAAAACTAGTCTCCCTTTAGAGTCACAGCTCTTAAGAACAATAGCTCAAATCCAATTCATGGATCAAAATCAAACACATAAAAAAGATAAAAGATTTGAATTCTTCCTCTCCCTCTCACCTCCCATTATTTTGTATCTACATGAAGCTTGAATTACAAACAGACAGATTGGTACTAGAAAAATGTACAATTGGAAAGAAAAAGCTGAAAGGCCTCGCAAAATACCTAATAGCTCCATTTTCTTTTTAACTTAATTCTCTTCCCCATCTCTGTTGCTAACTTCGCTTGGTTTTTAGATTTTTTAATTTGTTGATGTTAATTTTTGTTTCCTCTGTTTTTCCCCTTCTCTTCCTACCGCAGCGCTCCAAAACGGTGCCGAGAGCGCGCTGGAAGAAGGGGCCGGTTTAGGCCACGGCTGTGATGCCGCTGCAGCTCCGGCGGCCGCGGTTAAGGCAGTCAAAACCCTCGACTCGCACGGCTGCCGGGACCAGGCCAAACTTGGCGTGGGCACAGCCTTGCTTGGGGGACGCCGGTGGGCCGGGTTGGGTTAGTGGTGAAGGGGCGAAGGGC
This sequence comes from Hedychium gardnerianum, assembly GCA_038050645.1. Taxonomy (NCBI): domain Eukaryota; kingdom Viridiplantae; phylum Streptophyta; class Magnoliopsida; order Zingiberales; family Zingiberaceae; genus Hedychium; species Hedychium gardnerianum. The sequence goes on along the minus strand of JBBUKS010503050.1, from coordinate 9,367 downwards.
GCCGGTGGGCAGTCCTCGCCGAAGCGGGCGTCGTGGACGACTGGGTTCGCCGCACGACTCGGCGGCGAGCCACAGAAGAAGGGCGGTGAAAAAGAAACTTGATTCTGTTCTGCTCCCTGCAATCAAATAGCACCCGAGAAATTTAGAAATTTTCTCTGGGTAATCGTTCGATTCATCACATAAACTGATAAACAGAAAGAAAAATCTTACCTTTGAAAGAAATATGTCGAGGAGGTCTGCCCCGGCCTTCGAATCAGATAAATCCAATTGATGACTGAAGAAACGGGGGGAAAAATTAGAAAGATTGGAGCAAGCAAGAAGGAGAGATTCGTCAAGTAGAACATACATAGATTTCAAGACGAGATGGATACCTTGTGTGCCATCGAAGAGGTCTGACCGGATCTGCAACGGAAGCGAACGGGCTTACTCGCCGAGGCTTGGGGCAGAGGACAGGCGGCTTCCTCTCGGCGACGGCGAAGGGGCCCCGGATCTCTTCGCAGGCGAAAAAGGCGTTCTGCTGTTGCATCGCGCAGTGATTCATTTTTGCTCCAATCTCTTCCAGACCCGCAACAGCAAAGCCTGTAAAAGAACAAATCCAAGGGATAAGTCCTCCGTTCCTCACATGTATCATGCAATAAGCTAAGAAAACCAGACTTTATCAACCAGATCTGGGAAAACCCAGAGAAAAATCGAAGCAAAAAAGCTAGATAATGGAAAATTCAGCTGTTTTCGCACCCAAAAAACCCCGAACTTTCAGCTGGACAACATAAAATGACCATTTTCCTCCGAAGAACAGCCAAAATTTCCACGAAACTCCACCAAAGTCTTCATCTTTCTCATAGTAAGAATTCTTAAAAGCATGATTTGGTCGAAACAACTCAGTTATTCAAGCGCAAAGAAGATGACGAGAATAAGAACATAGTCTGCTATCTTCAAATACCTTGTCCCACCTCTCTTCTCGCGAGAGAGACAATGGAGAGAACTCCAGCGGCAGCACGAGAGGAAGGAGAGTGCCGGAGAGATTCGGAGCAGATTTATAGCAAGGAAAAATGAGAAAGCGAGAATGATCAATAAAAAAAAGGAAAAAAAAGAAAGAGGAGCGAAGTAGCGTAGGCATCGGATGACCGGGAACCGGCGATGACCAGTAATAATAGCATTTGAAACAACAAATTAAACTCCTCCAAACTTTTCTTTTGCCAGATTTTTGAAAGAGAAAAAAAAATACATGTCGTTGCGTATTTGAGTATATCCAAAAACATAAAAGACAACCAGATCTAAATAAAAATAACTTTTCTTTTTTTGGATAAACTTTAGATAATCGTATTCTTTGCTAATCCCTCTTTTTTAAAATATTTTTTTCCAGGATAATTACCTAATTTTTAAAATAAAAATATGCCTTTTGGAGGGGTTGCGTATGCGCCCATCCCATTAGTGTCTGTCCATTATTTTCTACCCTTTTTTATTTTTTATTTTCCTAAAACAGTTTTCAAATTTGCCATTAATTATCTTTCTTTTTTTTTTTTATCGAAAACCTTTTAGGCGTCGTCGCCGTTCCGTGTCGAGTTGTCGCATTCCAGCTACGTCTCGCTCATATGGCTTGATTTTAAATTAGCGTAGGCCTATTAAAACCTCCTCGAGCACGTATAATCCTCGTTTAATTAAGAAATTGTGGATTAATTATTTTCTTAAAAAACACCGTGAGTCCTATTAGGGCTGATCAGGACGTTTTTTTAATTTTAATTTTATATTTTTATTTAATTAGTTGAGAAAAATAAAATAAAATAAAATAAAATAAAATAAAATGTCATTGTTCGGGCGTGGGCGGTCAGGAATGAGTCAATGACTCGGCCAGCACTTTCGGTTTCAATTTCTGGGCAAGTTGATGGTGGCGGCTCAACCATTCCGATTGGGACGCCGGTCAAATTTTTAATTTTAACCCTCCTTTTCAATGGCCAGCAATTTCCATAATTTAGTTATTAGACTAATTAATACCTTTAATCGCTCGCCTCGTGCATGTCAACACATGTTGACAAGTAATATTTGTAGTCACGTGAGAAAGTATTATTAATTGATATAATTATATTATGTAATTATAGATATTTAGCATCCCTCATTTTTTAAATTTAATACTCGACCACTTCCACCTCCTCTCCAAGTTTTTTATTTTTATATAAATTTTTGTAAACTTATTTATTTTTAGTTATATTGCATCGGGTTAATAATCACGTGCTATTTCGTGATTTACGGGGTTGACGAGTGGTAGGGATTCGCCTTTTTTTTTTTTGACCAAACATGTTACTTCACTCGCTAGTTCTTTACTTTTTAGTTTATTATCTCGATATTGAATTAAATTAAATTATTTTTATTTATGATAAAGTAAAGTAAATTATTTTTACTTGTCAGTTTTTTTTTTTTTATGTCACTAAAGTTAGTGCTTTTGGACGGACAGAGGATGTTAATTGAAGGACACTGTGGGACCATTGACAAGTGTGGGTCCAGCTGTGCTGGGATCCTGGTCACCTCCAGCCTGGCCTTGACCCACTCGTCCTCGCCTTGTCCGCTGTCGGGTGGGAAGCACCATCAGATTAGGTCATCATTATTAATTAGATGGAGGGCTTCTTTTTTTGTTTCCTTAAGTGGATGCCAGTTAATCTCAAAATCCCGCTATTTTAACTAATCAATCGGTTATGAGCACGGAATTTGGATCTGGATCTGGATACGAATCGAGCCCAAAATTGAATCCTGGGTTTGGATCCCCTGAAATGACAAGATTAGTATTCCTTACAGCCCAGTCAGTTGCAATATTGTAAGACATGCCGAATCTATCATCTTGCTATGTTTTATGATATCTATATCGAAATTACTGAAATGTATTAAATATAGTAACATACAAAATATTTGCTGTTCCAAACTGCTTTTTTTTGTTTTTTTTTGAATTTACTAAATATCTTAACTTATCATCAGATTCAATATTTCCGCACATTGTGTGGGTCTGCGCACGGTTAAATTGAATTTACATTTACATAGTTCTAAAATTTACATTGATCTCTGTGGAGATGATCTTTTAGGTGCTAACTATATTTTGTTCCCGGTTCTTTGCAAACTGATCGTATCTTTGTCAGACTCGTAAGCTCCAATGGCATTGAACAATAAGCAAGTTGAATTTCCTTCATTAATAGATCATTACAGTTGTGTAATTATGTAGGAAGTCACATATATAACACAGCATACAACTAAATTGCAGCAACACAGCCAGACTAGAGCGGATTACATGAAGTATTAATTGGCCTTGAACATCATTTACTACTAATACACATCCAGCAGATGTATGTATTTGTGCTTTTTGTACACAATTGCTTTATATATATATCTGCGATCTGCCCAAGTAACAGGGTTCATGGTCATGACCTTCGTCATCCACCCAGATGTTCATCGTAAGAAACCACAAATTAAACTAACCCAAATGTAATGTGCTTCTGATCAGTAGCCCCTCCAAACTGGTTCCTGATTGAATAGCTGCGCTTGTTGTTCTGCACAACCCACTCCCTTAGAAGAAGAAGCAGCTCCTTGCGCCATAAACTGACTCAAACTTGCTGCATTGATCGCATGGTCTTGGCCGGAGAGCGCCAAAGCCTTCAGCATTGCCGGATTTGGAGCAGCGAAGCCTGCTCCAAACAAAGCAGCCGCCGCCCACGGAACAGAACCCTGCCCGTTCATCCAGTTCGTCTGCATGTTCACGTCGAGCTTGACGTTGCTGCCGCTGTCGCCGTACATGCCTTCGTTATTAATCTGCATCGCGATGGAGCTCGAATTAGAATTATGCATCAGATTGTTGAACGCCGAGACGTCGATCTCGCCGAGTTCGCTCAGCGACGCGGTGTTGCCAGGCGATTCGAGCAAGGCAGGCATGGCAAGGGAATCCGGGTGATCAGGCTTCTTCACCGTGGAGCTCTTCTTGAACACCCTGCACACCACCCATTCCTCCTGTGTATCCAACACACAGTTAATAATTAAATTAATTAACTAACAAAAGATTTGAAGGCTTAATTAGTTGAAGATTTTGCGAACAAATTAAACCTTAATGGGGTAGTTGGTGTGGAGCCTGTACTCGTGCATGATCCAACAAGTCTTCTCGCCCTTGGGAGCCCTGCCCTTGTAGAACACCAGGGTCTTCTTAAACCCCACTAACACCCCGCAGTGGAAGATCTCCTTATCTTTGCCCGTCGTCTTCCAGTAGCCTGACTCGGTTGCCCGGTTAGTCCGCAGCCCGGTCGGGTACTTCCGGTCCTTCATACTGAAGAAGTACCACTCTTTCTCCCCCATACTCGCCTTCCCTGCATTTAGACCGAACAATCAGTTCATCCATAACTAAATTGTCACCGGAGGATATGGAGAAGCAGAAGCTAAAATTACCCGGCAGGTCCCATGGCTCGCACTTGTTGAGGTCGACGTCGGCCATGGCTCTGGTGGAGAAACCCAACTCTGTCACCTTCCGGGTGAGATAGTAAGTGATGAGCTCCTCATCAGTGGGGTGGAATCTAAACCCTGGAGGAAGGATCTCCTCCATGGATCTTTATCAAGCTTTGGAGATCAGGCACAAGCATGCAGATCTGAGGGAATTCTAATGTTGCCTACCTCGATTTAGCAGCAAGCCAAAGCTAGCAGTAAGGAGAACAGGGATTTAATATATATATATATATATATAAATCACGGAGAACTTCTAGATCAATTAAAAATGCAAAAAAAAAAAAAAACATTCGAGGGCATTTGGATGAGTGGAAGAATATAAATTTCTGCAGTGAATGATTTGAGAATATTGATATGATTTGCAAGGAGGAGGATGTAATTTGATTGCTAAATTTGGAGAGAGAGTCACACTCGTGCGGATCTCCTTATCCACTTTCCAACCAACCCCAACCGTTTCTACCAACCGGCGATCCAGCCGCGCGCTTCTCCGACAAGATCCGATAAAATTTACTTGCACGCGGTAGATTTCTCACGCACGTGAGGTTTGTCTATCTACACAAAGGTTCATAATCGTATAAATTTACTTTTTTGTGCATTTTAATTCTGTTTTTTTTTTATGTGAAATACAATATTTATTAAACATTTCCAAACTGGACGCAGAAAGAAATCCATGCATGCTCATTACCAATCACGAAAAGGATTCTAAATCATGCTGAAAGTATCCGATAACCCATTTTTATAGGAATCACAACATTAGATCATGTTTTGATATTTACAGTCGTTCTGTTTCTGCATATATCAGTTAGAACGTGAATTAACGTAATTGTTTTGGTAAAATTATAAGCTGAAGTAAGTTTTAAAACTGACTTCTAACAGTTTAGTTTGTCTCATAGTGTTTATGTTTTAATTGTCCTTGGACTAGGTCATCTCTTCCGTAAACAAAATCTAAAATTCTATTAAAGAATCACTATCATTTAGATCAGCATGAGTTGACTTTAGTGCTTTGCTCCACTAAATCCACTCACCAGGACAAAGGACTAACACCGTGGACTACAGCTAATTAATCTTTATTCTTGTCTTTGCCAATCAATTACGCCTAATGATCGACTGAGAGAACTACGACCATGTCCAAACTTGTGGAGCGACAAAACCAAAAGGCTCACCAAACAACAGAGACTCCTCTCTCGCATACTGTGCCTCTCTTTCTGTCTCTCCCTGATGCCTGTTAGATTCTCTCCTACTCATTCATTACATTTATGTATAAATATTCAGTAAAATAAAACAACGTGGTTCTAAAGATTTTGACACTTTGTGCTATATCTTGGCCTCTCCGTATGAGGAGTGAGGAGAGTCGTTCCTAACGAGTACTTTTTTCGGTTTAGTGAATTAAGGCGATGGCGTCTCACAATCATTCTCCGTGGTATTGGTGTTCCACTTCCGTTACGTTTCACTACCAGACTGGATTAAGAAATTAAGGTGGAGCAAAGTTTTCTAGATTGCCTTCATTCCTTGAGCAGTGGGAAAAGTGTGCCTCTGTTTTCGTTCAAAACATATTTGTTTAGTGTGCCTCTGTTTTCTAGATCGCCTTCATTTCTAGATCTCTTTTTTAGTGGATACAAAACATATTCGTTTGCGGCGGCGAGGAATTACACCCATCACCGGTAGAAATGACGCTGGATCGAAGGGGGAAAAAAAGAGAGGATGAATAGCTCCATCTCCAGTAAAAATGACAGTCGAATCGAGAATAGGTCAATTAACAAATTAGCTATACTTTGTCATTTAACTTATTAATACAATAAAATCTATCTAATGAATGTGTCCTAATATTAATTCAGTTTGACATGATCATATCGGATAACATACTCAACATATGCCAGTCTCCTTCGTCCAGATTAAAAATATTCTAATTAATCATGAGAAAAAGCCAGAAAAATTTACTGGGTTAAACTTCAAGTAGTGACAACAAAAAATATTTTTCTACATAACCACGCTGAACCTAACACGAATTGACCGTGAAACCTCTCAAATTATTGAGAGTGTAAGTGATCTGAAAATCATGACTACATTGGAGAAATGAAATCAATCTAAGTTCCTATGTCGAAACTACATCCTTAACTGCATTACCAATTCACTGTACGTTGTCTATAGTGTGAAGAAAACGACAAAAGAGCTATGGGAGTCCCTAGACAAGAAATATAAATTGGAGGATACTGGAGCCAAAAAGTTCATTGTTAGCTATTTTCTAGACTACAAGATGGTTGAATCCAAGTTAGTGATCTGTCAAGTCCAAGAGCTCCAAATAATCTTGCAAGAGATTCGCTCAGAAGACATGACGCTGAGTACAACTTTTTAAGTGACAACAATCATTAAAAAGTTGTCTTTCGGTTGGAAGGACTTCAAGAATTACCTGAAATATAAGCGGAAGAAGATGAATGTGGAAGAACTCATTGTTAGACTTTGAATTGAGGAAGACAATAAGAGTTCAAAGAGAAAATTGTTCTCTCAGGATACTGTGAAAGCAAACGTAGTCGAGCACAGTCAAAGTTTGAAACGGAAGAATTCTAAGTCTTTCAAGATGACACCCAGAGGAGACAATTTCAAGAAAAATTCTCTGGAAAGTGTTACAACTATGACCGAGTCGATCATAAAGCTTCGGACTGTGAAAAGCCAAAGAAGAAAACACAAGAGGTCAATCTGAATGAGGAACAATACATGGACCTCTATGTCGTGGTATCTGAAGTGAACTTGATAGGTTCAAATCTGCAGCAATGATAGATTGATATCGATGACACTAGACATATTTTCTGCAACAAAGAGCTATTCCACAACTTTGATGAAGTCAAAGATGGGGACAAGCTATTCATGGGGAATTTAACAACCTCAGACATAAAGGACTAAGAGAAAGTGGTGCTAAAGATGACCTCGGGCAAGAAGCTCACTCTGAACAATGCATTGTATGTGCTGGAAATTCGAAAGAATTTAGTATTCAGATCGTTTCTCAGCAACTATGAGTTCCAGATTGTGCTAGTTAGACTGGGTTGTGTTGTCCAAATATGAAATACTTATATGAAGATGTTATGTAAATGATGGGTGTTTAATCTCAATATAATGGTCATTTGGCCTAGCTATGATAAATAAAGCTAAAAACTTTTGTGTATATGCTTGAGTCTTCCAACTTGTGGCATGATAGACTAAGACATGTTAACTACGATGTTTTGCATAGATTAATTAATATGCAAACCATACCTACTTCCATCTTGACCCGCAATATAAGTGTGAGACTTGTGTTGAATCAAAAATAACGAGGTCATCATTTCAACACATTGAAAGAAACACTGAACCACTTGGCCTAATTCATACCGACGTGTGTAACCTTAAAGGTATACCGACACGTGGTTGGAATAAGTACTTCATTACTTTTGTAGATAATTACACAAAATATGTTTATGTGTATATCTTCTCCAAAGTAAAGATGAAGTTATAGAGAAATTTATTTTCTATAAGAATGAGGTTGAAAATTAACATAGTAAAAAAAATTAAAGTGGTTAGAAGTGATCGAGGCGGTGAATATACATCACTGTTCACTAAATTGTATGTTGAATATAAGATTAGACACGAAATAACAACTCCCTATTCTCCTAAGTAAAATGGTATTGCTGAGTTTCCAACAGTAAGATATAATTGTAGGTGATTCCAAGTCATGTACGAGCTCAATGGAACTGGAGTGGAGTGGAGGAACACTTCAGTCTCCAGGGATTGACATGGAGTGCCTATTCTCCTCTTCATCATCACCAAGGAATTCTTCCAACTAGAAAACCTACTAATTGTTCAAAACGTATGATCAGGAGATGATATTGTTGGATTTAATTATCTCTTAAAGTGAGTTTACATGCGATTTAAAGACTCGTGATATCGAAATCTGTTAAGTAATCTAACTTAAATTATTAGGGGTTATTAGATATGGACCCTGTATAGAATCCTTTAGCCTAATCCGTTATCATCTATGGGCTGATAACAAATTGGTTGCCTATATCAGGAGAGGTCCTCAAGGGTTTAGGACATCTTCTTGAGACATCTCTTGGTTCCCCATTAGACTAAGAGAATTCGACGGCGTCAACCCTAAGTCTCTTGGAAGACCTCTCCTATTTGCTTCCGCTTCTTCTTCTTCCTCAGGGGATCTATTTGGACGACGCTAAAGACAAGACTATGACTCTTCAATCAGGTTCTTTGTCACTTTTGGTTTATATACTTATTTTGCTTTGTCATGATAAGAAGAAACTAGATCCATGTTCATGTTTTTATTTTTCCTATACGAATTCTTATTTCGATTATCTAGAATTCATGTGGCCTAGGATTTTGTAAGAACTAACAATTGATATCAGAGCATTGGCTTTATTTCTTCATCGTTTTCATGGCTATTAGGTTAAATTTTTCGTCGATTTGTTGTTTGTATGCTAGATTAAGTTTTTTCTAGTATAACATAATTTTTTATCGTCGGAAATCATGTGAAAAAAACTTAGGATGGACTTGATTTTTTATGTTTTTTGTATTTCTATAAATAACACAAAGAACGATGAAAATCACCTCGTTTAACCTAATTTTAGGTCAAATTACGATGACTCAATTAATTGGCTTGGTCGGTCAATCGATTACCAAGTCTAAAAAATACTAACAGAATTAAGCCGAATCGATTATCCAATCGATTCAGTTGATTATCAATTGATTAGAATTATTTTTAATCGATTATTATTATTATTATTATTATATATATATATATATATTTTCAAACAGTAGGTATATTGTTTCTTCGTTTAAGAAAAAAAAATTGAAACAGTATATCTATCTTCTGTTCAAGAAAGAATATATATATATATATATATATATTTTGTTTTTTGGTTCA
>JBBUKS010503039.1:0-14118 GCA_038050645.1 Hedychium gardnerianum | reverse complement strand
ATCGTAGCTCAACCCTTGATCAGAGGGGAGATCGACGCTTTAGCGGAGAGACTCGACCCCGGATCAATGGGGGAGGTTGGAGCTTTATCATAGCTCAACACTTGATCAGAGGGGAGATCGACGCTTTAGTGGAGAGACTCAACCCTGGATCAATGGGGGAGGTCGGAGCTTTATCGTAGGCCTGGGGGGATTCCAGATCGGAGTGTCTTTCTGACCTACAAGAACTTTTTCATTCCTGGGAAAACATTAGACATGATTAACTTACATGGCTAATCAAAAATAAAAGAGGGATGCTCAAGGGCCTTTGCTCCGGTACGACTGCAGGTGGTTTCCACTCCATGGTCGGTCTAGTTCTTTTCCCTCTGGGCTCTGCAGATAGCAGGCCCCAGAGCTTAGCTTGCGGGTGATCTTGTACGGGCAATTCCATTGGGGTTCTAGTTTACTGACGTCACTGACCGACTTTACCCTCTTCCACACGAAATCCCCGACCTGGAAAGTTCGAGGGTTTGCCTCATCCGTTGATGGTACGCTACGAGTTGAGCGACCGTTTTCTCCCTTATCTCGGTGATCAAATCCAGTTCCATGCGCCTTAGCTCGACGTTATCCTCCCCGTACGCCGCTCGTCTGATGGACTCTTCTCTGACTTCCACCGACACTACCGCTTCCCCTCCGTAGACCAGGTGAAAAGGCGTCAGGCCGGTGCTCTCCTTGGGGGTCATCCAGTAGGCCCAGAGGATGCTGGGCAGTTCGTCCACCCAACTTCCTCGAACGTGATCTAGTTTGATATTAAGCCCCCTGACGATTTCTCGGTTGACCACTTCCGCTTGTTCGTTGCTCTGTGGGTAGGCAACTGAGGTGAAGGCCTACTTGATGTTGTACCCTGCGCACCACTCTCTAAGCTTCCGTCTTTGAAATTGTCGCCCATTGTCAGATGCCAATTTGTACAGAATGCCGAATCGACAAATGATGTTTTGCCATAGGAACTTCATGATGGCCTCTTCCGTGATGCGGGCGAGTGGTTCGGCCTAAATCCACTTTGAAAAATAATCCACTACGACTAGGAGAAATTTTCGTTGTTGATGCCCGGTCGGGAATGGTCTGACAATTTCCATCCCCATTAGTCGAACGGTTGCGACACTGTAGACATTCTTTACTGCGTGGTCGGGTGATGAGGTAGGCTCTAATATTTTTGACAATGAGGGCAACCAGCGACAAACTGATCTGTGTCCGCCTGAAGGGTAGGCCAATAATACCCGGTCAGGAGGATTTTTCTGGAGAGAGTCCGACCTCCCACATGATTTCTGCAAATGCTCTCGTGGACCTTCCGCATAACATAATTTGTCTCGTCTGGGCCCAGACACTTGAGAAAAGGCTGAGAGAAGGCGCGCTTATAAAGGGCGTCGTCGATCAGTGTGAATCTGATCGCTTGCCTTCGGAGTCGCCTTGCGGTCTCCGCCTCTTGAGGATGATTCCGAACTAGAGATACGAGATGAGCGGCGTCCTCCAATCTTGGGTTGCGTTGTCTTTGGATAGTCTGTCGATCTGAGCCATGAGCAGGGTCTGCAAGGTCAGCTCAACAAGTGTCCAATCGATCATAGCGCTGGCCATTTTGGCTAGCTCGTCGGCCCTGATATTGTCTGCTCGGGAAATCTTTTGCAGGGTTACTTCTTAAAAATTGGCTTTCAGCCGTTCGTAGGCCTCTGCGTATTTTTTCAGGCACTCATTTTTTATCTCGAAGCCCTCCTCTAACTGCTGAGCTGCCAACTGTGAGTCTGAGTTGATCACCACTCGAACAACCCCTACACGCCATATTGCTTGCAGACCGACTAGGAGAGCCTCATACTCTGCCTCGTTATTGGTGGCCTGAAAGTTAAGCCGGATGGATAATTGTAAGACATATTCTCGGGGTGAAATCAATAAGACTCCAACTCCACTGTCCTGATTGTTAGTTGACCCATCTACATAAATCTTCCAGATTCCTTCTAGATCGGGGCATGTTGTCTCTGTCATGAAGTCTGCTAAGGCCTGAGCTTTTATAGCCATTAGGGGTTGGTACTGGATATTGAACTCGCTGAGCTCAGTCGTCCATTTGATCAACCGGCCTAAAGCCTCAGGGTTGGTTAGCACCCGCCCTAACGTGCTGTTGCTAAGGATCGTGATCGGGTGAGAGAGGAAGTACGCTCTCAATCGCCAGGCAGTCATGACCAGTGCTAATGTCAGTTTTTCTAAGGCGGTGTATCTACTCTCTACATCCTTCAACAGATGGCTAGTGAAGTAGACCGGGTGCTGCATGCCTCCCTCATCTCGCACCAGAGTGGAGCCAGGGCTCCTTCCTCGACTGCCAGATATAACCAAAGACGTTCGCTGATCAGGGGTTTGGATAGGAGTGGTAGTTGCGCCAGATATTCCTTCAGCTCGACAAAAGCAAGACTGCAACTCTCGTCCCATTCGAACTTCAAAACCTTCCTTAATACCTTGAAGAACGGGAGACTCTTTGTCGCAGACCGAGAGATAAAACGAGACAATGTTGTGATACGACCGACCAGTCGTTGCGCTTCCTTGAGGTTTCTGAGTAAAGTCATGTTGCGAAGAGTCTGCACCTTCTCAGGGTTGGCCTTAATTCCCCGCTTGGTAACTACATAACCGAGGAAGCGACAACTCTTGGCTCCGAAGAGGCATTTTTTGGGGTTTAGCTTAAGTCCATATTTGCTCAGGGTGCCATAGGTCTCTTCGATATATGTTATAAGGCTATCCGATCAGGTTGACTTAACCAGGATGTCGTCCATGTATACCTCGATATTTCTTCCGATCTGATGCTTGAACACCTGATCCATCATTCTTTGATATGTGGCTCCCGCATTCTTCAATTTGAATGACATGACATTATAGCATAACGTGCCCGCGGAGGTAATAAAGTTGACTTTCTCTTGGTCTTCTGGAGCCAACGGGATCTGGTGATAGCCCTGATAAGCGTCCATCGTGCAAATGTATTCACATCCACTGATTGAGTCAACTAGCTGGACAATGCTGGGCAGGGGGTAGCAATCTTTCAGGCAAGCCTTGTTTAGATCGCAGAAGTTAACGCACACCCGCCATTTGCCGCCCGACTTTGACACCAAAATGACATTCGCCAGCCAAGTGGGGAATTGTACTTCCCGAATGTGTCTTGCCTCTAGGAGCTTGTCGACCTCCGCCCTGATCACTTGATCTTGTTCCAGGCCAAAATATCTTTTCTTTTGTCTGACCGACTTTGACTCCGGGAGAATATTGAGCTTGTGTGTCATCACCGTTGGGGGCATACCTTTAATTTTTGAAGCTGACCAGGCGAAGACGTCATGGTTTCGAGTCAAACATTTCTCCAACTGTCCCTTACTTCGTTGGATAGGTTGGCCGCTACGCGGGTAGTACCATCAGGTCACTTGGGGTGGATCTGAATTTCCTCCTTGTCTTCGTCCAATACCTCGACCGATGTTCGAGTAGCCCCTTCTTGGATGACGTTGACTTGGGACCCCTAGACCCTTCTGGCCTTATTAGAGCCAGTTCGGATGATATCGACATAACACCTCCAGGCGCCAGACTGACTTTCCTTTACTTCTCCGACCTAACTCCCCATGGGGAATTTTATCTTCTGGTGAAAGGTGGAGGCTATGGCTTGGAAGACATTCAGAGCCGACCTTCCCAATATAACATTGTATGATGACTCGACCTCCACCACCACTATGGGTGTCCGCCGAATTTTCTCCACGTGCTCTTCTCCCAGGGTTAGAGGTAGAGTAATCTTCTCGACCGAATGAACTTGGTGTCCGGTGAATCCGAACAGAGGGGTCGCCATGGGTCAAAGTTCCTCATCTTCGATCTATATCTGGTCGAGGGTCTTTCTGAAAATGATGTTGACCGAGCTGTCCGTGTCTATGAAGATCCTTTTTATCTCATAGTTAGCTATCACAACTTTAATGACTAAGGCATCTTCGTGGGGTGTCTCGATCCCCTTCAAGTCTCGTGGTCCGAAGCTGATTGCTGGTCCACTATTCTTCACAGCGCTGGTGCTCACTCTAAAATTCTCCAGTCGCCTACTGTGAGCTTTGCGGGCCCTGTTGGAATCCCCATCGGTGAGACCACCGGATATCATGTCGATCGTCCCTCTCAACGAAGCTTTGCTCTTATCCTTCGCCCTATCTTTTCTTGGTGGTGTGGGTCTTTGGTAGTTTTTCGGGGGCGTCCTTGCATGTCGATCAGAGGGCCCCTCTGTCTCCCTTTGATCCGCCTGGGGGGAGAGCGTTTCCGATCGGGAGACTTCCACTCTGAGGCTCACTCCCTCCACTTGAGTTTGTAGCAATATTTGGTATCATGTCCTTTTCTTTGGTGGTAGAACAGAAAATGTCGGTCAACTTAGGATACCACTTCTTAGGCCGCAGGGCTCAGAAGACCTCAATCTCGTGGACCGCTACGTTTCCACCGCGGGGCATCTAGCGATGTGATCCCGGACAGTCGTTGTACTTTAGTGGAGGGGGTGGGGCTTTGCGGTCGAATGTACCGACTGGGGCGTAGACTTCCTTCTTTCGGACCGACTAGGCCTCCTCTACCTTCAAATATTTGATAGCCCAGGTTATGAGGTGATCGAAGTTGACCGGAGGCTTTTTCACCAGCGACTGGAAGAAGTTGCCCTCCTGCAGGCCTTGTGAGAATGCGCTGACCAGAATTTCGGGGGTAGCTTCCTAGACATCCAAGGCCACTTTGTTGAATCACTGGAGGTAATCCTTCAGGGGCTCTTTCATCCTCTGCTTCATGGAGAATAGGTCTAAGGGGGTCTTCATGTATCTTTTACTGCTGGCAAAGTGCTGCAGAAATAAGTTTTTGAATTTCTCAAAGGAATGAATGGATTTGGTCGGCAAACGATTGAACCACCTCTATGCTGGATCCGTCAAGGTCGTCAGGAAGACCCTGTATTTAACTCCGTCTGGGTATTGGTGTAGTAGCGCTGCGTTCTCGAACTTAAATAGGTGGTCTTCCAGGTTTGTCGACCCGCTATACTCTCCAACGATTGGGGGGAGGGGGGCGGGGGCGAAAATGTTTGGGCAAGGGGTCACCCAAGACATTTTCTGCGAACAACGGGCCTTTGGTTCCACCGGCTCCATTTGGCGCTGATCTTTTGCTCTTGGCAACGTCCTGGGTCTTGGCCCGAGCGATCGAGGATTCTCCTAACTGCTTTGGTAGGAGTGATGCTTCGACCGCGGGTCGACCAAAGGCCATTGGCGTGTTCGCTGGTGTGAATAATCTTTGCCGAGCACCCTGCCGGGCTCCGACCGACAGGGTCAGCATTCCCGGGGGTAAAGGTTGTGCCGGCCGAGACGCTTGCCCCGCGACCTGCTGTTGCTGCTAGATGTATTGTTGCTGTTGCAATCACACCTCTTGTTTCTGCTGCAACGCAATTTACTGCTGCTGCATGGCTTCTTGTACGGTCGCCACGATTACCTGGGCCAGTTCGCTCTGCGATGAGGACAGGTTAGATCCTCCAGTATCATCTATCTCAGTCTCTACTCAGGGTTTAAAAATTCTTTCCCATAAACGACGCCAATTTATTCCCGCGCGGAGACCTTCGAGGGATGAACCACCAGTGAGCTGGAGAAATGTTGACCGAGTCGCTGAGCGAGGTGAGTTCCTTGGTCTTCTGAACCAAGTAGCCGATTGGAGGACTCGTCTGCAGAGTGGCAAGTGACGAAAACTTTCCTAATTTCCCAGGTCTGGGCCCTGCAAGGGACAAAGAGAGAGTCGGAGGATTAAAGGAGAGCTCCAGGCGAGAGGCCTAGAGATCTCGCTCCGACGCTCAAATCAAACCTGATCAAGCGGAGGTAGCTAAAGTGGCTAGAAACAGTAAATAAAGAAGTCTCAGATAGAGAAAAAACCTCCTCGCCACCAGTGACATCTGTCTTTTATATATTCATTCGGGACGTGTACCGCCAGTATTAATGACGTGTACTATTGAGGCATGGGCGAGCATACCACGATGTGTAAGGCTCGCCATTCTCGGTACTTTCAAGGAGTGTCTAGGATATCATTAGAGGTGTTCTGATCGTACTGTTGGCGTTGGAGCTAGGCCCTATCGATGTGCCAGAGACATGGCCCAATGGTAAGATCTTCTCGGTCGGTAATATAGTGTACCCGACCGGGAAGATGATTCACCCGATTGGGTGGTGTAAGGTGCTTTCGGTCTGTAATATAACATACTCGATAAGTGATTTTGATTTTGGTCGGTGATCTTGATCAGTGTACCCGATTGGATGGTGTAAGATATATTCGGTCGGTTAATAAATCATACCCGACCGAAAAGATTATATTTCCGGTCGGGTGGCGCGCTTTTCCGCTGATCTTGATCTTAAACTTTTAATCACGTGACATGTATCCATACTACTATGAACCTGACTCAATCACCTATATCAGCTGCTCATCAAACAATACCGCCCTTGTTATTTTGGAGCTAAGAGACGCTCCCTTATGCTGGGTTTGGCCTCCCCACACACATCTGTGAACAAGAATGTCATCGTTGCAATAAACAAAGTAAAACAGGCTTACCACTTTTCTATACCCTACTCTAAAGGAGTAGAACAATGAAGCCATCAAAAGTTGTGACAGCGCCCCATTTAGATTATTAGCATGAGGCACTCATCCTTGAATGTTGAAGATGACCAAGTCGAGGCCCTTCCAGATCAGCACTCTAAACTTCTTTTCCCCTGTTCACATCCATAAGCCGAGCAACAGCAGAGAATGATTCTGTGAGTGACGTCGAGGTCGGCACAAGCCTTGAGCGCCGATAAAGGTAACGCTTGGAACAAGCGGAGAGATCGGAAGCGAAGTTAGACGACCTCCTAGCGGCAGCGCCTCCGGTGCACGCACCTTCTCTTTGTATTTCCCCGACAAATACATTTCGTAATTCGTACAATGAATTAAAGATTAAACAAACTGTTCCATCTGTTTAGACATGAGGTAAGTAATCGAATATTTTATAGTAAAATTTGTTTTGTCTGGTCAAATTTCTGATTCAATTGTTTAGTCCTTTGCTCAACAACTTATACTGTGATGTACCTTCTTTCTCACTTGTTCCATGTTAATTGGCGCAACATTTCAATTGATGCTATCAAGAACCGTGGCTGCTGTTAACCGGATCAATCCGTGAAGGCAGTCCGTCAAAAACTCAACGACCAGGTGGGACATTTCATATATATATATATATATATATAATTAAAAATTTTAAATTTAAATTATAAATTAGATAGATTTAACCTATGAACTCATTAAATTTTTTATTTTAATTTTAAATTAAAAAAAAACTCAACTCATACATCAATCCGAAGCCGACATAGAATCTGTCTATATCTTCTTAAAATGAATTAATAAAAATTTAATATAATCCTCTTAAATTATTTAACGGAACGCATCTATCCAATGAACGGAAAATTATTTAATAAAAATTGACGACTTTACTCTTCGTGCAAAAACAACAAAGCAACGTCGTCTCTTCCTCGCCCCCTTTTGGGACGAGCTACAAAACCGCTCTGGTCACCACTCATGTGGCAACAGAATGTAGGCCCAGACTTTTTGATGCCATGTCGGCCCCTTTATTCATCATCGTGTCTCGCCCTCGATCTAGCATTGCCCTTTTGTAATGCTCTCTCGAGCTAGTTCCCCAACCCCCTTCTTCCTCTTTCTCATTCTTTAGAAGCCACAAGAGCACAAACAAGTATCATGTTCTTGTCTGAAAATATCGATAAGTCATCGGTGAATTAGAGTTTTCATTAATCAATCTTCAAATGTCGATGCACCGTTGTCTTCGAAAGGAGGATTTCACTAGTTTTGAAGAGGAAGAGGGGAGAGCTCCATATGTAGATGGAGGGATGATCTTATACTACTGTCTTCTTATTTTTCTCATTCAATGTGTATTAATTATTGATGCGATATTTATTATATACTAATAAGATAAACGTCATATCCCGTGGTATGAAACACATCATACTATCCCATACGCTCTGACAGTCTCGATAAGACCATGTATTTTGGCGATGTGAGCCCTCACAAGCTTTAGTTCGCACAATAGGGGTTTGTCCCATTAAAGGCGTTGACTTGGAGATAAGAGGCAAAGAACCTCAAGCCTACTAGGGATTTATCGGGGAGCTCTAAGCTCGGTTGGTGATGCATCTCCCGGTTGGCGGGCGTCTCTCGGTTGGTGGGCGTATCCCGCGCCAATTTGTTTTTGCATGAAAATGCTGGAGGATGAGCCACCGGTAAGGTGTATCTGATGTTGACGAAGTTGTCATGACCAGGAAGAAGGTGGGGGTGAGCTGTCTCCGATGTTAACCAAGTCGCGGAGTCTCCGAAGATGGGGGTGGACTGTCCTTGCCTCCAAAAGAACCAAGGGGAAGGTGGGATGATCGGAGATGTTTGCGAAGTTGTAAGAGGGAATCGCCGAGCATTGCCGGGAAGGACGAATCACGTGGAGCGCCTGCGAGGAGTAAAAGAGCGAAGAATTGGGTTAGAATGGAGACTGGGTGTGCTCCGATCTTCTACTTCGATGCTCAAGTCAGTCTCTGATGATGTCATAAAGAATATGAACAATAATAAATGCGTGTATGTAATTGTATGTAAAGGTATACGTGTGGAGAGAGCATATCTAAGCCCGCAGGGGCGGGTCTTTTATAAGAAGTACCTCTGACAGGATATCTTATCTGTGGTAAAGAATGTGTCATGTCACAAGTGTAAGAGGGTCATGTCGCCCACGTTTTGTACTATAGGAGATCGTGGGGATCACACTATGTCGATTATGCTACTCCACGTTGTTGGTGCAATCATGCCCCGGATGAGAAGTTTCAATGATTGATAATTATTTAAGTTTAGGTTAATACGTTGGATTTCACTTAAGTTACGAGTGTGTAGGATAAGAAAAGTCTAAAAAGGTTGAGGGTCGGATTCTTGACAAGAAGAAGTCCATGCAGGTCGGAAGACAGGATGCAAGGCAAGGAAAGTTCAAGAAGGTCGAGCACTAGATGCTTGGCAAAAAGAAGTACATGTAGGTTGGAAGACCAGATGCAATGCAAGAAAAGTCCAAAAAGGTCAAGAGTGATCGAATGCTTGTGGGGAGGCACGGAGTAGGTCAAGAGTGATCGGATGCTTGTGGGGAGGCCCGAAGCAGGTCAAGAGTAATCGAATGCTTGAGGAGAGGCCTGAACCATAAGAGTAATGGTGATCCTTCGTTTGAGGGAGGATTATTAGGATACAATCAAAGTCCCACATTGGTAATACATGGAAAAGATCATGGACTAATAAGTGGAAGATATCTCCATTGGTATGAAGCTTTTTGGGTAAAGCCTAAAAATAAATCTATGAGAGCTTGGGCTCAAAGTTGACAATATCCTTAGAAAGAAGCAAAAGAAAATTGAGTCCGGTGAGGGGGTTCATCCCGGCCTCAACCGCCAACCAAATCTAGTTTTCCAAATGCTTCTCTCCAACATGCATTCAACACAAACAAATTCAAACTTGTTCTGGCTTGGTCGATTGACCGACAATTCTTTTATGATTACTATTTAGATGTCATAAGAATCATTGAATTTTATAAGTTGGAGTGACTTGTATATTGTGAACGCGACATCAATGAAGGGCTGGTATCTAAATTATATAATAACTTGCATCCATCTGGGGAGAATTTGAGATACAAAACCCGCGTCGCTAAACGCAATCTAGATTTTACATCTCTATCCTCTAGGAGTTTTTAAGACGTAGACCTTCTACAAATGACTTTGTCTTTTACTTTATGTTGTCTAATCTATTGCCTTCATCTTTTAAGCATATATTCATCTTCTCCATGTATGAGCATTTTTATAGATAACCTCGACCTGATGGACCTAGTGCTTCTATCATCACTTTTTCTGCTCTTGAGATATCAGCTCAGGACAATGCTCTGTTCAAAGTCATTATCAATTGCATTTCACCTATTGTGACACATGCATTAGCCACCATTCGACTTCCACATCTCTTCATGCTATATGCATTCCGTCATGATTTTGACATTAATGTAGCATTGAATATGTTTCATTGCATCATTCACTTCATTAAACCAGTACATGGTACAGTTCAAATGTCATTTGGAAATCTCATCATAGATTGGTTGGCGTCTTTGAGCATAGATGTTTCTCGCGGCTAGTTAGCATGGATGACTGCCAAGTATTCTAAGATTACGGTATGGTCATTTTCCTTGACCGGTATGGAGCATGATGGAGGTGCTGTGAGATGGATAGATGGTCGTGGGATATGTGAGGGACCAAGACCATGACTCCGGCCTAAGGGACAGACACTAGTTGCTATCATCCTTTGGGATCCTGAGGCAGCTGATCAGGGGGATGATGATGCGTATGATCGATATGGTGATCTTCGATCTCAGATCCTTGAGCTTGAGGAGACCATGGACACACGATTCAAGGAGTTATGCCTAGATCGCTATCATCAGCTGGTCGAGATACGTGCGCAGCATGAGAGTCTTGAGTGACATCAGATTGATATTCAGATGAGCGTTGCTAGTATTCAAATGAGCGTTGCTTCTTTGCACGATTTGTTGCGCTCATAGACTACCAGACCTCCTCCTCAGCCACCTCCTCCAATGGGTGATGCTCCTCCGACTGATGATAATCCTTTTGCCGATATGATTGAATTTTATTATGAGGATTGATATGATGTATCTATTTACTCTTGCTTCATTGCAGACACTTTTTGTATAGATGATTTTAGTTTTATGTGATGTTTTAGTTCTTACTATTCATGTGTGGTACATCATGTTTATCATTCTTATGAGTTTCTATTTTGACAGGGGAGTGCTTCGTCATTGTTTGTTTGATTATTTTTATGTGTTATAGGGGTGTACCCTATTATTGCATATGTTAAAGGGAGGTGACCCGTTGCTGATTGTTTGCTTGTGTGACATGTAAGGGTGTACCCTATCGTTGCATAGGTTTAGGGGGAGTGCCCATTTTTTGATTATGTATTTATTTTTATGAATTATAGAGGTGTGCCCTATATCTTTAAAATGTATATATTAAGGAGAGTTTTCCGTCATTATCATGTTTTTCCTTCCTTTAGTGTCAAACTTCATTTAGATATTTGACAAAGGGGAAGAAATATTATATTTAAATTGTTCATGTTTATTGTTTATGACATGATCTTGTTATGCTTATTGTATTGATATCATTTCGTTGTTTAAAAAGTATTATGATATATTGGAAATTAACTTAAACTTAAATAACTTGTCAAACATAAAAAGGAGGAGATTGTTAGTGCAATCATGCTCCGGATGAAAAGTTTCAATGATTGACAATTATTTAAGTTTAGGTTAATATGTTGAATCTCACTTGAGTTACGAATGTATAGGATAAGGAAAGTCAAAGAAGGTCGAAGATCAGATTCTTGGCAAGAAGAAGTCTATACGAGTTAGAAGATCGAATGCAAGGCAATGAAAGTCCAAGAAAGTTGAAAGTCAAATTCTTGGCAAGAAGAAGAACATGCAGGTCAGAAGATCGAATGCAAGGCAAGGAAAGTCCAACAAGGTCAAGAGTGATCAGATGTTTGCGGGGAGGCCCGGAGCAGGTCAATAGTGATCGAATGCTTATGGGGACACCTGAAGTAGGTCAAAAGTGATCGGATGCTTGAGGGGAGATCTGGACTATGAGAGTAATGGTGGTCATTCATTTGAGGGGAGGATTGTTGGAATACAATTAAAGTCCTACCTTGATAATGCATGAAAAAGATCATGAACTTATAAGAGGAAGATATCTCCATTGGTATGAGGTCTCTTGGGTAGAGCTCAAAAATAAATTCATAAAGGCTTAGGTCTAAAGTGGATAATATCATACTATTATAAATATATCTTAATGCTTTTGGTCCTAACACACGTGTCTTGTCAATCCACATGCTATAGGAGTGATGAACTAGTTCCGCGGGCGATAGAGCAACAGAGACGGTCGGGGGAAAAGGTGGCGATAACTGCGAGATCCGATTGGAGATCACACGAGGGAGGGAGATCGTGTGAGATAAAGGGGGAGCTCCCATCCGGGAGCTTGGGAGCCTCGCGTGAGGGAGAGGGGGAGGAATCCGACGGCTACTATGGTGTGGTCGGCGGCTGCTGCGGCGACAGAGAGGAGAGTGAGGAGAGGATGCGGCATGGCTAGCAGCTGTTGCAACATGGATGACAATAGATGTAGTGGTAGAGAGGAGAGGATGCAACGTGGCCCATAGTTGTTGTGGCGTGAGCGGCGATTGTTGTGACGTAGCTAGCAACTACTGCGGCAATGGAGAGGAGAGGGAGAATCGAGCCCCCTTTGAGAGAGAGAGAGAGAGAGAGAGAGACCAGGAGGAGGGCTTGGCGATGGAGGCGGCAACATCAGGAGTGGGAGAGGGGCAGCAGCCTCTAGCAGGGAGAGGAGGCGGCGGCATGAGGGAGAGCTCGTGGTTGGCGAAGGAGGTGATCTCGGCGGAGGAGGGCAATGGTCGGGAGCCTCGTGGTCAACAAAGGATGCAGAGCCGACGACGGCTGCTTGCGATCGGCGTGGGAGGTGGTGTTGGTGGAGGAGGGAGACAGTCAGGGGCCTCGCAGTTGACAAGGGAGGCTGCTACGGTGATGAAGTCACTCGTGTGAGGAAAAGGGGGGCGCTTCTCGCATGGTGAAGGCGGCAGAGTTCGCGAGGGTTTCCTTTTGGAAAAGTTGCGACCTTCTCACTCATCGAAGGAGAGAAAATAAATACCCCACAACTACCCCTTAACCATGTGGCTTGCTATCATATCACAATCCTCCCCCATAAGTTTAGTTGAAGGAGGCATAAGTCCGACTGACTAGACTATTGTGTTGTGGCAAGATGGGTGAGAGAGTTGTCGAGCCTGTCATAAGGCGGCATGTCTTCCGACTGAAGAGTCGGGAAAGAAAACTCCGAGTTTGTCATAGGGCGAATCTCTAGCGCAGGGCTAGTGGCTCTGAGCTTGTCGTAAGGCTGAGTCGCTAGCACGGGGCTAGGGGCTCTGAGTCTGTCGTAAGACTGAGTCGCTAGTGCGGGGCTAGGAGCTCTGAGCTTGTCGTAAGGCAAATCACTAGCACAGGGCTAGGGGTTCCGAGCCTGTCGTAAGGCAGAGTCGGGAGATAGAAATCTGGCTGAGGAGCCACTGAGAGAGATTCGAGCCTGTTGTAAGACAATATTAGCCTATGATAAGGCTAATCCAAGAGATAGAAATCCAGTTGAGGAGCTGCTGAGATAGATTTGGGTATATCGTAAGGCAATATGAGTATGTGATAAAGCTAATTTGAGCCTATCATAAGGCTAATCCGAGAGATAGAAATCCGGATGAGGAGCCGTTGAGAGCGATTCTGAAGTTGAGCTCACCCGAACCCAACTTTGACCTTCTCCTCAAGCAGACTTCCTCCTCGGCTTATCGTCCCTCGAATCGTGTCCTTCTCGCCTCACGTCCCTCGAACCGCATCCTTCTCGCTCTACCGGTGTATTCTTCCTCAGCTTCTCGTCCCTCGGATGCACCGAGCACGTCGACTCGCTTCCCGTGTCATCCTTCTCGTCCACTGCATCCTCCACTCGACTTCTCGTGTTTCTAAGTTCCTGCACACTTAGACACAAGGATTAAAACACACAAGACCTAACTTAACTCGATTGATCACATCAAAACTATCTCGGGGTATACAATAATATCATGCTCGAACCACAACTCCCGAATGCATGCAGAGTTGGGTAGAGGTTTATCGGCATCGTGATCAGGGGAGGCTTACTGACATAATATGATATCGACCCCAACTAAGTCCGAGTCGAAGGAGTTTGGACCTGGAAATGGATAATTATTGATAGAGATATTGCTGGTTCGAGACCAAGATCATTGTTCTTGTGTAGTGACTATGTTCAAGCTGGACGAGGCTTACCGACATCTTGCTCAGGGGAGGCTTACAAACATATATGATCTCGACCCCAACTATTCTGAGTCGGGGAAGTTTGGACCCCAAAATAGATAATTGTTGATGGAGATCCATGGTTCGTGACCAGGATAGTTTCGAGCTCAACCCCTACTATGTCCGAGTCGGGGGAGATTGGA